>JABUQX010025503.1:12500-15000 GCA_015478945.1 Trachelipus rathkii
GTCCTTAATATTTTCAGTTTCTGTTTTTTTTTATATTGGGTCTCGTGACACGTAGTTGCTTGTTCTTTAATATTTGGGCACGTTACCCCAGTGCTTGTTTCTTCATCTTTGGGGTTAGGTGAACCATTGCGGTTCTTTATATTGCGGTTACGTAACCCCAGCTGTTGTTTCTTATTATTCTCAGTTTCTTGCTCTTTACATTGGATGTTAATTGACCCCATTGAATTTTTCTTTGATAATGGGTTCACGAAACCCAGTTCTTGGTTCTTTATAATGGGGTACGTAACCCCAGTTTTCTTTTTCTTATATGGGGGTCACGTGAACCCAAGTTACTTTGCTTTTACATATTGTCAGTTTCTTTTTCTTTACATTGTTATCAAACGTGACACTAGTTGCTTTTTCTTAATCCACTTCCCACATACATTCCGAAATATATATAGTATATATATATATATATATATATATATATATAATATATATATATATTATATATATAATATATAAATATATATATAATAACTATATATAATATTAATATAATATATATATATAATATATATTATATATATATATATGATATATATATATGATATTTATAATATTATATAATTATTATATAATATATATAATATATTAATATAATAATTATAATAATAATTAATTAATATTATAATAAAGAAAGGAAAAAAATAACATAAACAATTATAAGTTAATATAATATAATTATAATAATTAATTATAATAATATTATTATATAATAATAAATATATATTTTTAGTAAAGATTTCATGGTGTAAAGTGTGAGTATAAAATTAAAAGGTGCTTAAAAATTAAAAGAAAAGTGAAGAAAAAATTAGGATAATTTTTTAAGTAGCGACTTTCTTAATTAGTGTGTTCGCTTTGGTTAAGTTATTCTTGTTTTGTGTTCAAGTAAAGTTAGTTTTTATTTTATTGCGCATACTTAAATTTTTATCGATATTGGTTAAACTTAAAGAAAATTATTCAAAAAATTATTTTAAATTCATTATTGTGAAGCACCTTTTTATAAGTTGAATGATCCTATTTCGTTTAGAATTTAAATACTTTCAAGTAAACTATCTATTTTTACTGACTTTTTTTAATATGAGCTTCTAAATCGATTTTTAGCTGTCTTTAATAGAAATAATAAGCTTATTACATTGCTGAGTAACTTATTCGTTGAGCGAGGTAAGTTGTTTTAAAATTTTAATTAGAAAGTTGTTTTTTATTTTTCATTTCCTTGTTTTTTATATTGGGGTCTCGTGACCCTAGTTCCTTGTTCTTTATTGGGGTCACGTTACCCAGTTGCTTGTTCTTCATATTGGTTAGGTGACCCAGTTGCTGGTTCTTTATATTGCGGTGAAGTGACCCGCTGCTTGTTCTTTATATTGTCAGTTCTTGTTCTTTACATAGGAGTCACTTGACTCCTTGATGTTTTCTTTATAAGGGTTCACGTAACCCCATTTGCTTTTTCTTATATTGGGGTCACGTGAAACCCAGTTAACTTGCTTTACTATATTGTCAGTTCTTTTCTTTACGATTGTTATTCATGTGATCCACTATTGCTTGTTCTTATGCAGTGCCAGAATACATTGGGAAATTATATATATATTATATATATATATATAATATATTATATATATAATATATAATAATATATAAGAATATATAATATATATATAGGTATATAGCTTTATATTATATATATTTATATATAGTATATATATATATTATATATATATATTACTATATATTCCTATATACTTATCTAATATAAATATATATATATTAAATATATATTTATATTATAATATATATATAATATATCTATGAAATATATATATTATATATAAATATATATATATATATACATATATACAATTATATATTATAATATATATATATATATAATAATATCTATATACTATATATATATATATATATATAATATAATATATATATATATATATATATATATATAATATATTATAATATATATATACTATATATATATATATATTATAATTTTTATAATGGGCACTGCTAACTCGATGGATTTAGTACTTTTCGGTTCTTTAAATTTTGGCTTCTGCTGTTGCTTGTTTTTGATATTGGGATCACGTGACCCTATTTGCTTGTTCTTTATATTGGGGTTATTTGACACCAGTTGCTGGTTCTTTATATTGGAGTGAAGTGACCCCATGCTTGTTCATTATTTTTTCAGTTTCTTGTTTTTTTATATTGGGGTCCTAGTGACCTAAGTTGCTTTTCTTTATTTGTGGGTCACGTTACCCCAGTTTGCTGTTCTTTAAGTATTAGGGTTAGGTGACCCATATTGCTGTTCTTTATATCGGGGTTACGTGACCCAGCTTGCCTGTTTCTTATATATTGGTCAGTTCTTGTTATTTACATTGGAGTCCCTTGAGCCCATTGTTTTTTCTTTATAAATGGGTTCACGTACCCCAGTTGCTTGTTCTTTTAT
>JABUQX010025504.1:0-10000 GCA_015478945.1 Trachelipus rathkii
TAGGTGGGATGTTTAAACCATTTGGTTTAAAAACCATTGGTTTTTTAAACCATGGTTTAAACCACATAAAAAAACCAATGGTTTAAACTATAAAAAACCATGCATAAAATATTTTATAAAAATATATTTATTAATGGTTTTCAATTGAAGAGTAACTGAAAGGCAATAAAAAATTTTCTGCTTTTTTATATTATTGTGAGAATGATTATAATATATATATATATATATATATATATATATATATATATATATATAGTATATATAGTATGAGGAGTATATATATATATATATGTTATATATATATATATATATATATATATATATATATATATATATATATATTTGTAAATTTAACATGTTTAAAACATGATTTTTGTTTCGAGCTCTTGGGAATTCATTTTCTACCCATCGATGCCACATTTCAAAAGTTTATAATAAAACTCATGTGTGGGAGTGTGCTGGCCACAGCATTAACCAAGCTAGAAGGCAATGACTATAAACTAAGTGATGCTGTTTATATTTGGAAAAATATTAACATGGAGCTAAAACAGCTTAATCCACCACTCAACAGACAAGATTTAGCAAAAGTAAAAAGGAGGTATCATCAGGCAGTAACAGAAGCTCACTTATTGGCAGATATTTTTAACCCAATATATCAGACCGCAGAGGATGAGTATTCAAAAGCAATGGAATTTATGGAAAATGAGTATCCTGAATTGATGCCCATTTGTATAAATTTAAGAGCAAATTCTCCTCCATTTCATGAAAGTTACCTATTTGATGAGTCTCTGTTGTCAGCAGTGACTCCTTCATCTTGGTACAGATCTCTCAAAGAAAAATTAGATGAGAAGGTTATATATAAAATAGTAAGCATATTATCAGCAACTTCATCAAATGCTAATGTTGAAAGGGTATTTTCAACTTTCGGACTTGTACATAGCAATATTAGAAATAGGTTGGGAACAGTTAAAGCGAGGGAAATTAGTTTTTTTATATAAAACTCTTAATGATAATCTCAGTTTCGACTTTTAATGATGTATCTCTCTCTCTCTCTCTCTCTCTCTCTCTCTCTCTCTCTCTCTCTCTCTCTCTCTCTCTCTCTCTCTCTCTCTTATATATATATATATATATATGACTACTGGTTATACATAGATGGTCTATATGTTACAGCTGAAGGAAGGCTGCATATATGGCTACATACTGGGCTGGTTGCTGGCTGCTATTATTACATTGGCTGGTTACATATTGGTATTACAAGCAGCAATTCTCCTCATATTATGTTATATATACATATACAGCTGGCTATACAGCATAGCAGCAAGGCTGGCAGGCTGCTACACAAGGCTGGCTGCCATTAGCAGCTGTTGCTGCTAGCTGCTGGTGCTGGTGCCAGCTGATACATGCCAGCCATACAAAGAGCTATATACAGCTGAAAGATATACATACATATTATATATATATGTTGGTTAGATTTCATATTACGCTAAGTTATTGCTGCTATTATATTGTTGGTTGTTAGTTGTTGGCATATGGCTATTGGCTACATATGTTGGTTGGTTATACATATAGTTAAAGAGCGGCATATTACTACATATATTATTATATATATTTCATATATACATATTATTATATGTATACATATAAGAATATATATATATATATATATATATATATATATATATATATATATATATATATATTATTATATATATATATTATATATATATTTATTGTTATTATATTATTACTATTATTGGTTGCTGTACATATACATATGATATATATATATATTCCTAGTATTCAAATATAAAGGTAAATAAGAATTCATTTGTATATCATTATAGGTTAATTTGAATAAACTTTTATGTTTTTTGTTTTTTTTGTTTTTTGTTTTTTTGGTAAAATAATAAAGTATAACCTTTTTTTCAGATAGAGTTTATATATTATAATATACAATCTTATTTTTTACTTAAGAAGTTTATGTAAAACTCAAAATATAATAATAATTTTATACCAGTTTACAGTTATCAAAAAAATTTGAAATTTAAGAATCTAAAGAAATTTATTAAGGAATTTTAAAATATGTGTTAGCACATGTGTATAACAGTTTCCAGTAGTGATTTTTGCTTTTAAAATCTATTAAAACCATTAAAAACTACATTAAAACCATCAAAATAGCATAAAAACCCATAAAAACCAAAAAAAAAACATTGGTTTATTTGGTTTATTTAAAAAACCCAATGTTTTTGTTTTTTTTTAAAAACATGGTTTTTTCCAACCCTATATATATATTATATATATATATATATATATATATAAGAGCATATATAGCAGCAGCATATATATATATATATATAAGCAGCAAGAATGTTCTTCTTACTGCTACTTTGTTGTTTTTCTTCAATATATGCTGATGTAGCAACTAACAAAATATAAAGATCCAGAAAAGGCAATCTGCGTCCGTACAGACCCAATATATATATATGATTTTGCTGAAGATATTCGAGTTTTCCTACGTCGCTTGCACCTTCTTGATAAAAAATACACGGTCGCTGCTGGGTGTATTCTGGAACAAACATACGCGATTGTAGCGGTGGCTGCTGCTGCTGCTGCTGCTGCTGCAGATATTGAAGAAATCCGGCGTCGGACGTTTCTTCGTAAAGTTGTTGTTGCGATTGCTGCTGCTGCTGCTGCTGCTGTTTCCTAGTATATTCTTGAGTACATACTGTTATTGTTGGGTTGGCTAAGGCTGCTGGTTAAGGTTGTTATACAGCAGTTATATATATGTATTATTATATATGTATTACTGTTAAATATTTTTTTTTTAAAAAAATTTTTTTTTATCTATATATATATATATATATATATATATATATATATATATATATATATATATATATATATATATAGTATATATATATATATATATATATATATATATAGAACAGATAAATTCTGAATAATAGATTGACAAGAATATCTGAAACATAAGAAATTTCAAAGAAAAAATTAGAGACACGAGAACAAAGAACATTATTGTGCACATTAGCGTAGTAGGAGATGTATTCCGTGGACGTGTTATTACCTGACCACCGATGAGCACAATCGCTAATCAGGTGGATATTTTTTACTCAGCTACCTTCATGGTTTTTAGTGGGTTTTTTTTTTTTTTTTTTTTTTTTTTTTCTTTTAGATTTTATTTTTTTTTTTTTATTTATTTGGTTTCGGAGTTCACCAACGCGTTTTCGCTTAACCGCAAGGCCCCGCCGAACCGCGCCGAACCGCGCAGCACCGCGCAGCACCGCACCGCACCGCACCGCACCGCACCGCACCGCACCGCACCGCACCGCACTGCACCAAGCCGGACCGTTTTTTCGCTGTTTCGCATCCTCGTTTTTCTATAACTCACCCACCTTCATGGTCCTTTTTAATCCGAAATATTTCAGTTTATTTCACATAGGATCATGAATATATTTTAATACATTCAGGACACATACATCATTCCTTTAGCACACACACCCTCATCATCCCAGTCCTTCCCTCCTACCCCGTTTCATTCACCGTATCTATACCCATTCCATTCACCGTGACTGCTTTATCTGTCTGTGCTCTCCAAGGAGGTATTCCAATCCCCTATACCATAGTTTTCATTGAATCTATTTTCACCCATTTCCTAAGGCGCAGGGCAGAGCAGCATATGTTGGCAGCAGAGCAGCAGCATATGCTATATATATGGGTTATACTATTATGAGCATATATAAGGTTAAGGTTGTTGCTGGCTACATATATAAGTTATAAGAGTGTTGCTATTATTAGCAGTAAGCTGTTTTTGTACTCTTCTGGAAGGTTTCACAGGTATCCTGAAACCCCTTGGGCCTTCTTTAAGGAATGGTCGCCACATGCCATTTTATACTACTATTAGTCATGTATATGTACCATGCGTTTGCGCATACATGTATATGCATCATGCGCGTGCGCATAACATCTTCTATCTTCTGATGCGAATCATCCCCACAAGAATGAACAAAGGAATTGTGGGAATTTAAAAAATGTGACCTATACCAGTCACTAACCGAACTGGAACTCGACCCGTAGCCTCTTAAGGAAGTGTATATGACTTAACTAATTGGGCTCCGTCTGAATGCCCTTTAATATATAAACAAATGTTACTTATATATAAATCATTTTATGCATACAAAAATTTTGGAAATAGCTATTTCCATATTAAAAGTTTAGAAAAAGTGCATCTCGATTTTATTTTTATACATACGCACTCATGGTTGTATTGCCATTATTATTATTATTATTAAGTTATTATATTAGAGTTATATATATATATATATTAGCATATTATTATTGTTATTATATATATTATTATATGTTATTATTATATATTATTATTATTATTACGCTGGCTGGTTATTATTGAATATGGAAATAAATAATGTAACTATATATATAGCATGTATATATATATGTTATATGAAGAAGAGCGTTAGCAGCAGGATATATATAGTACATCAGCCTTCGCCTGGTGAACATTCACTCAATGATTGAGATCGATCTTTCTTTTACTGGTTTTAATCGAACGCCTTATCTGCCTTATCTGAATCACTTTTATCATCACGTATTTTAATTATTTATCTATTGTACTGCTTTTCTGTTGGTAAGGTCTCTCGTAAGTTGAGAATCGCCATCGTGAAACGTTTTTGAATTCGGAACCGTAAGCACGTGGAAGACCATGTTAGTCATTGTTTATTCTCTTTTATTTGAATTATTTGAATTATTTACTTATTTTTATTATTTTTAATTATTTTAATTATTTGCGTAACGTAATTATTTTCATTATTTTTATTTTTATTTTTGGTATTAGGTTTCGTCCAGCGAACTAGCACGTGGCTTTTTTCGATCCAAACATGCACATCTACAAAGCGAGCGAGCAAGAGAGAGAGAGAGAGAGAGAGAGAAAGAGAGAAAGAGAGAGAGAGAGAGAGAGAAAGAGAGAGAGAGAGAGAGAGTTAGCATATATTAAGAGTTGTTAGTTGGCTGGCAGCATATATGTTGAGCAGCAGTGCTATGGTTAAGGTGCAGCAGCAGTTACAGCAGCTGGCTGGCATACATACTGCTGGCTGCTGGCTATGTTGGTGCTATGTTAGGGTTATGCTATAGTTGTTATATGCTATATATAAGCATATATATATATAGTTGTTATTTCAACCTTTTTGTTTGACCATGATACTGGACATTGACCTTGCTTTGACACCCCATCTGTAGCCTACACCTAGCCTAAACCTGCACCTAACCTGACCTTACCTAACCTAACCTACCTAACCCTAACCTAACCTAACCTAACCTAACCTAACCTAACCTAACCTAATCCAACCTAACCACACACACACACCCACACCTAGCCTACACCTATCCTACACCTGCACCTAGCCTCCACCCCGCCTTGATCTCATCCAGGTAACTGATGCCTAGCCTTTGAAGGTATCTGTGCTAACATGATCATGTAGGAACCTGACCTGTATGGATCTATCCTAACTTATTTCCATCCGTGCACACACACACACACACACACACACACACACACACACACACACACACACACACACACACACACACACACACACACACACACATACACACTTATACTTATACACACACACACACACACACATTCACTATGACACTTATACACACATTCACTATGACACTTATACACACATTCACTATGACACTTACATTTACCCATAGACACTACATTTTTACACTTCATACGCAAGCGGTCACAAATACACATCATTACTACACACACCCATTTCTGCACTTATACACACATTCACTATGACACTTACATCACCATAGACACTTACACTTACATTTACATTTTACACACATACAAACACACGACCAACCCTTTGGTCTTCCATGGGTCAATTTTAGCCCATCCTAATTTTAGGCACTTAAACATTTTTATTAAAAACATATACTTTACAGACCTTAAAGCAGTAAATCAGTAAATCAATAGAGGTGTTACCTAACACCTAGGGGGGATTAGTATGCTTTTGTTTTACTGTTTTACTGCTTTAACTCATGTTTTACTGCTTTAACTCATGCTTTACTGCTTTAACTCATATGTTTTACTGCTTTAACTCACATATTTATTAACATTACATACCTTAAAGCAGTAAATCAGTAAATCAATAGAGGTGTGACCTAACACCCAGGGTGGATTAGTATGCTTTTGTTTTACTGCTTTACTGCTTTAACTCATGTTTTACTGCTTTAACTCATGTTTTACTGCTTTAACTCATATGTTTTACTGCTTTAACTCACATATTTATTAACATTACATACCTTAAAGCAGTAAATCAGTAAATCAATAGAGGTGTGACCTAACACCAAGGGGGATTAGTACGCTTGAGCCTACTGTTTACTGCTTTTAACTCATGTTTTACTGTTTTAACTTTCTGCTTTACTGCTTTAACTTTCTGCTTTACTGCTTTAACTTTCTGCTTTACTGTTTTAACTTTCTGCTTTACTGTTTTAACTCATATATTTATTAACATTATGTTTTTTATTTTGTTTTAATACTTTTTATTTATTTTTATTATTATTTTTTATTATTTTTATTATTTTTATTATTTTTATTTTTATTATATTCTTTTGTGATTTACTTCCATATCAAAATATATACACAAATACACACACACACACACACACACACACACACACACACACACACACACACACACACACACACTTACACTTATACACACATTCACTATGACACTTATACACACATTCACTATGACACTTACATTTTACCCATAGACACTTACATTTACATCTCATACACATGTAGTCACACACACATTCACTAAGATATTTATTGACATCTACTCATGACACTTACAGCCAGACATTGGAAGATTTGGCACTTTGCACTCGCACACAGATTTACTTTACACCTCACATAGTTTTTTTCTGGATCTATCCGGATTTACATATACACACACAGAATTTCACACAAGAGTTTGCATGGAATTCTGCTTACTTGTCTCCGCAAAATTTCCAAGATATATTATTGAGCTGAAATACTTCTTCACTTGTTGTATTATATATCTATTAAAACATTTTTTTATGTTTTACTAACGATGTAATAGGCTTAGTATATCATTAGGACCAAATTAGTTCAGTTTTCTGTACTTATATTGTCATCATACGAATTTATTAATCAATACTTTTGTTTATGTTTTGTGTCAATCTTACTGTGTTTATGAATTCTTATTAAAAACATATTTAATAAGTAGCAGCTCAGGGCGTCAGCTAGTGTCACGTTTTACTTAGGACTTCACAGCTATTATGAATATGTAATAAAGAAAATAACAGTTTTTCTGCTAATATAACATGGCTTATTGTGTCATTTAAGCTTTATTTGTGTCAATACCAGCCACTCATTTAGTACAGCCACCCCGATAACCAAAATATTTTCAAAGCTGTTTTCTTTTGTTATTAGCTCATGCAGAAGACCAGGTGTCACTCCGCACCTCCTGCAGAGAATTAAATGACCTTCCTGTAAAACGTGTTGAAGTCGTCCGCTTAAGTCTGGGCCACGAGCTGTTTTTGTAACTGAGATTAGCCTGGTCTGTCAAAATATAGTCCGGTCTTTCAAAAATGCGGCGCCAGGCCTGGCCCAGCCCGGCCACAAGCCAGAGGCGTGGGCAGGTCAGGAAAATCTCTGCATAAGAAATAGCATCACATTGGGCCATTGCCTTTGCAACAAGTATTCAAACCGAACGGTTGGTAAAGGAAATGTTTTCCGCCAGATTAACTGGGTGTCCTGCACCGTAAATAGCGCAGTCAGTCTGAGCCTCACGCCGTTCCCAAACCAGATTACAGGCGGCTTCATCAGGTCTTGCACCAAACTTAAACATCACTTAAAGGCCAGAGCACGTTGGCCTGTACAAGCGCTGGTTTTACTGGGCGCAACGCATTTATAATAAATACTACATTGGCGTAGCCTCTCAATTCAAAGAACAGACGGCCTCACCACCACCATAAGCAACAGCATGCAGACAGTCCCCACCTCAACGCAGGCAAGGGCCGGGCGCCGCGTGCCGCGCTGGAGCCGCGTCTGCCGCGCCGCAGCAGATTCGCGCGAATGAAACACATGGCTGTTGGCGTTAGCGATAGCGATAGCAGCATATATATATATATATATATATATTAAGAAAGAAAGAAGAGTTATATTGTTATATATATTTCTATATGTTGCTATATATATATATATATATATATATATATATTAATAAAGTTGGTTATTAGGCTATATATATATATATACATAGCATATATATATATATAAGGTTAAGAATGAGAATAGGGTATTCAATGAGCAGTGGTTATATATATATATATATATATATATATATATATATATTTCATTCCCTTGCGCGGAAATATTGCGCCTGGGGGCGCACGCGGCGGGTACGCGGGGATATGGTGCCTGCGGGCGCACGCGGCGGGCAACGTGGCGGGAAAATTGCGGGTGCGGGCTGCCTTCGCGCGGAGGGCGCATGCTGCGCCCCGGTGGTTAGCTTATGAACTAGTGAATTAATTATTAATTCTAGTGAAAATAATAATTATTCCTCAATGTAAGTATTTATTATAAATATGATATACACTTAGTAAAAATAAAACACTTTTAATACAAATCAGATAATTTGTTGTGCACCGCTTAACAGCTAAAATGACTATGATTTTAAAATGAGTTTGGGTCTAAAGATAATAAAACACACACCTGCTCAAATACAAGTTTAAAGAACAACGTTAATTTTCAAAAGACGATAAAATAATTTTCGACCAATCACATACGAGGTCATATAGAGATAAGGATTACCCCGACCAATCACAAGTAAGGAAACATTTCCTTTACCTGCTTAAAGGATCTTTCCGATCCATACGTTTCAGTTTGAAATATATTTATAAAAAATAATAATAACAATGATTCTTGTCTATACTGGAATTACCTTTGACCTGGTATTAGGCTTAAAATTAGCCCGCCTACAAAAAGGCTTATCCTAAATTTAGCCTAAATTTAGGGCCTAACGTAGTTATTGCACCACATTTACAGAAAAAGGTCAGTTTGAAATATATTTTCAGGCTTAAATCGCC
Source organism: Trachelipus rathkii (assembly GCA_015478945.1). Lineage (NCBI taxonomy): Eukaryota > Metazoa > Arthropoda > Malacostraca > Isopoda > Trachelipodidae > Trachelipus > Trachelipus rathkii. Next base: position 9,181 of record JABUQX010025504.1, read on the forward strand.
TCGGGTTACAAAAGGCTTATCCTAAATTTAGACCCAAAGTAGTTATTTCAACACATTTACAGAGAGAGGTCAGTTTCTTATCTGAAGGAGTGTGGGTTGTTGTGTTTTCTCGTGATGGATTGTCAACAATGTACATAGATAATAATAAAGAAAACCCGAATTATTTAAAAAACTTTGAAATATTTTTAGTTAACATCGAGTGAATAATATAAATGTAAGTGAATAATTGTTATTTTTAAATAAAAACAGAATGATTTTAATAAAATACATGTTATGTTAGCAGAGAGGAACTCATATTTTGTTATTTTATACTTATTACATGGTTAAAGATGATGTAAAGCAGTAGTCAATGGAACAAAACGTGGCATAGCTAGGTGTAGAGGGGTCTAGGGGCTGGCCCTACTGATTTACTGATTTATTGCTTTAAGGTACGTAAAATATATGTTTTTAATAAAATTTCATAAAATTTTAGTAAAAGTTATTTTAAAACTTGATAGTTATAAAATTTATAAACAAAAAGTATTACCAGTTAATAATAAAATTCTTTGTTCAAAGATAATGATTGATTTATTATAGAAGTTTTAAGAAACTTTGAAATAATTTTAATTATATTTTTGAATGAGTAATATAAATGTGCGTATTTAATTTAATTAAAACATACAAAATGTTTCCGTTACTTATACGTTACACGTGTGCGAGTGCATGTGTGTGTGTGTGTGTGTGTAAAATTGTGTGCAAGTGTAAGCACCAGGCAATTCTGTGTGTGAGTGTGGTAAATCTGTGTGCAAGTGTAAGTAAATCTGTGTGTAAGTAAATCTGT
>JABUQX010025504.1:17500-20000 GCA_015478945.1 Trachelipus rathkii
TATATATATATATATATATATATGTTATATATATTATATATATGCTAAGGTTGTTGTTGCTACAGCAGCAGCAGCGATATATAGCAGTTGCTGTTATGTATGTTATTATATGGCTACATAAGTTAAACAGCATAAGGTTGTTGTTGGGCTGGTTGTTGCTACATATATATATATATATATATGTTACAGTTATAATGTTGTTAAGGTTATATTAAGGTTATGCAAGTTCGTAGCTCACGGGGATAGCCCTTCTGTGAGAACTCTAGGTAATTTGTACCCAGGATCCGGACTAGAATCGAACCCGCGCCCCCATATGACCTGTCGCTCTACCGATTGAAATACTTAACAAAAAAATATGATGTTATATATTACATTATTGGGTTATTGTTGTTGTATTATATATAAAATAATTAGTGGTTGTTATGATTAGTTATTGGCATATTGGTATATATATATATATTATATATATAAAGAGAGAGAGAAAGTTTCTTAAGTATTATTGTTATATATTATGCTACATATGTATATATATATATATTGTTATATTATTGCTATTATTATTATTGTATATATTATTATACATATATATATAAATATATATATAGTTCAAATTCCTTCAATATTGAATATTTCTCACTTAAATATTTTTATAATAATTAAAAGTTTTAATATTTAAATTTAATAATTAAAAAATTTTCAATTATTTAACCATTTTTGATCTATAAACAAAACTTTGAATTTTTATTGTTAATTTTAAAAAAATTTTGAGTTTAAATACCAAAAAAAATTTCTTAATTAATTCAATTTTGATCCTATTATTTTCTTTAGTATTTTAATGAAAAAAAAAAAAAACAAAAAAAAAAAAAAAAAAAAAAAAAAAAAAAAAAAAAAAAATATTTTTTTTTTACCAAAAACAAATTAATTAAATTTTTTTTATTCTTTTTAATTGCAAAATTGAAGAATTTTTAAAGAAAAAAAAAATTTTTTTTCCCTCCACAATCAAATTTTGTGAGCGAAGTTTAAGGGTGGTGAGCGAAACTATTGGAATCGGGCGAAGCAATTATAAAAAATAAACGATTTAATATGGGAAATTATATTTGTATTTGAAATTCAGGCTGGAAAATGACGTGCAATTTTTATTGTTCTATTTACCTAATATTCAGATTTGTTTCATAATTGCCTTTATTTTGAAACCTCGACTTTTCATTTACATTTTTTTTTTCATTTTCATTTTTTTGGAGAGATGGAGTGGGGGTGGGGGGTGTTGTGGTGGAGGACAGATGACTTTAAATATCCTTTCATATTTTCATTATATCTGTCAGTATGTATGTATGAATGAATGAATAAATGAATGAATGAATGAATGTATGTATGTATGTATGTATGTATGTATGTATGTATGTATGTATGTATGTATGTATGTATGTATGCATGTATGCATGTATGCATGTATGTATGTATGTATGTATGTATGTATGTATGTATGTATGTATGTATGTATGTATGTATGTATGTATGTATGTATGTATGTATGTATGTATGTCTTTTAATCTTTTAATTTACTCGTTCTTAATTGCACCCTTTTATATCTCTTTCGTTCTCAACATTTACCTTCCTTTTTTCACTCCTATCTCTTTCATATTTTTCTCTTCCTCTCTTTTATATTTCAACCTGATTTTTTGTTTAACAATTATATATATATATATATATATATATATATATATATATATATATATATATATATATATATATATATATATATATATATATATATATATATATATATATATATATATATATATATATATATATATATAATATATATAATATATATAGATATATAGATATATACTTTAAATATTTATATATATATAAATATATATATATATATATATATATATATATATATATATATATATATATATATATATATATAATATATATATATATTATATATATATATATATATAATTTCATTATTGATTAATATGCTTTATCTTAGTACAATATATTTTTGAGTTATTATTTGAAATTAATGTGATTTGTCTAAAAAAAATTTAACATGAACCATTCTGCACCATTCTCGTGTTTTTACCTACTAGTCGCCAACTAACTCATAAAATACTCAGGACCACAATAACTACCCTCAATGGGCACCGCAGTTTCAAACCAATGAGAAACAAGATCGTTATTCATAGAACTATTTGAAATGAAATATATATTTTTTGTGAGAATGGTATACCGAACATTAAGTGGTGGCTGAATGTTGTTGATGTATTTGCCATCCTTAAAAATAATGTGAACCCACAATTGTTACTTAATAATATTAATAATAAGCTAACGTCCATTAAATTTACATTAGAAAGGTCCGTTAATGGTAGAATACCTTTTCTGGATATGATGATAGATATTAATGACAACTCTCGCCCTGTTTTCTCAGTATATCGCAAACCAATATCTTCAATACTTGTGTTCAACTGGTACTTCATATCCTAGAGAG
>JABUQX010025504.1:27500-37920 GCA_015478945.1 Trachelipus rathkii
TTATTATTATTATTATTATTATTATTATTATTATTATTATTATTATTATTATTATTATTATTATTGTTATTATTGTTATTATTATTAATATTATTAATATTAATAATATTTTTAATATTTTTAATTTAATAATAATATTATTATTAACAATAATAATAATAATAATAATAATAATAATAATAATAATAATAATAATAATAATCTGGATTTTAAAATATTTAATTTACTGCCCTTGGAAGCAAGGAATAAATTTCTGAAAGTAACTTAAATTTCCTACTTTTTATATATTAAAAAATTTTTTTTTGTTAATATAATAATAATACTTCAGTTGGCAGGTGAAATTTTTTATCTAAAGTTTTTCTTGAAGTAAATCAACTTTTGATTGAGGGTATTACCTTAATAATTATGGGTGCCTTAAACTTTATAAAAAAGATGATGTAAGATTTTATTCCTTAAATTTTAATAGACCTATATATCTATTAATCTATCTACCTGTTTATTTATTTGTTTATTTGTCTCTGTCTGTAATAGTCCTATTTATTTCAATTATATTATTAACATTCTCTCTCTATATACTTACTTTAATTTGTCATTCCCTGTTCCCTAATACGAGAAACGGGTTACCTCGAGATATTGTTTAACCACAGAAGGGCGAGCCAGAGATCCGTTAAAAATAACGTGGTGAAGTTGTGTCTGATGTCCTTTGGTTACTGCAGTCTAGTAAGAGATGCCCTGTGCCGTCGTTAGACTGGGCAAAACATCTTTGGCAAGGGGGGAGAGAACCTTATTAATTTTAAATTTGTTTACTTGAAGGGAGTGGAGGGATGGTGCCCAGACGGAGACAGTCCAACATTACACGGGTTTGACAACCCAAAATTTATTCCCAAAAGGATATTTCAAGTGAACGAGTTTTGACAATAGTGTCGTTTTGTTATTCAAGATTGTTCTTAGAGCTAATTGCATGAATGTGTTTAGTTATGGGGTGTCATGTGGTGTAGCGGGAAAACTGTTGCAAATATCAGAATAGTATTCCGCTGATGTAGCTTTCATCTTTTTAGGCACCGGTTGATGTTGTTTGGTGTTGGGTTTGATATGTTATGCGTGTGTTAGAGTGTGAGACTTCGCTCTCCCGAATATCTGTGTATGCTCGACATCTTAATATATATTTCGTATCTTACTCGAACATTATCTCATTATTTAATCATCATATAATTTAGCAAAGTGATAAACCACTTCTTCTGCGTAGGAATAATCTTTTTCTGTGTGAGGAATGCTTTCTTTCAAAAGATTTTTGAGTGAAGCTGAAAAAAAGTATAATACATAAAGCCCAAAAAAAAAAAAACCTGAGAAGCAGCATTACCACGTTACCAGACAAAAGACATTGGCGTGGTATTCTGGTAAGTTAATTGTAGTAGTGATTATTTGATCTTCGTTATTAAGAGGTTTTTATAGTTTTATTTAATTTTTTCAAATAATATTTGTAATTTCTGTCTTCCTATTATTCATTATGATTTAAAGCTGACATAAGTTTTACATTTCGTAACGATGTTATAGGGTTAGCCAGATTAATGAGTAACGTGTTTATAGGATGGCAGCAGCGTCAGGTATACTACTGGACGAAACACTCTCATCACCAGTTTTCCTAGGGTGTATTCCTGTCATTCAAGTCCTCTTCCCGTAAAACAGTTGTGTATTGTGGAGATAAGAAGTTTTTCAGCTACTTGCGTGCTTCATAGCCCTCGATGTTTTGTCGATGTGAGCGTCTAGTCTGCGAATAATGGCGAATTGTGGAATGAACGTTGAAAATACTTTCATTCTTTTGGGGACTCTGTGTGGTAGTATGTAAGAATAAAGAGTATCAGGTTCTAACATCGTGTTCCTAATACTTAGATTTAAATTATTATATATAAAACTTAGGTGATGGGAGATCCCATTAGCCACGACGTATCACCAACTCCACTCAAGAGATGTTTGAAATTTTAATTAGGATTCCCTTTAGAATGATTCAAAACCCGCCGTATATGGGATTATTATTGTTTGTTATTTTTAGGGTCGCTGGGTGGCGTCAGAATTTCCCAGGAGGATAGGGTCCTTTTGGCGGTAATTGATGCCTAATGTTAACTCGATAAAATTGAAGTCGTTGTCTCTCGTATAGCATGCAGTCTGAAGGTTCTCGTTAAAACTGTATGAACTAACTGGTAAGAAAGAGATATATTTCATTTAATTTTTAATGTCTTCAAAATTATTTACTGTAGGCGGTTCTAATATTTATTTTTAATCTATAACTATGGTTCTAAATATGTATATCCGTCTCTGGTTGATTCCTACTAAGCGCAGAAGATTGTGAAGATAATAGATTATATTCTATATTCCTGATCTCGAAAGGAGGGAAATTATTTGAGAGAACGAGGAATAATTCAAGTATCGTTTAATAATATCGTAAGTGAATAAAAATGAATAGTTAATTTTTATACACGTTTTAATTTAATTAAACCAAAATTGATATGGTTAATATTTTTAATGTCTTTTTTTACTTCCTTTACTTAATTTCCAGTACATTTGTTAAAAATTTTATATTCCGCTGTTTATTTCTTTTTTATTAGCTATCGATGATTCCTTCTCGGAGTATCAGCCGTCAATTGCCGAGCTGGCGTCGCACGAAGAAAATTCACCAGGACCACCACAACGACTACCACCACCATCAGCATCAGCATCAGCATCAGCATTAGCATCAGCCATTGATGAATCGTCATCATCGATATCAGATCATGGAATTCTAACTAAAGATACACCTGGCTTTGGATTTTTCTGCATGGTTCCTCACGTAATTATCTGTGTTGACTAAATAACATATTGCTACAGTTTGTCGCTGTATAAATGAGTGATGATTAAACGTTGGCCTTGCCAGGGAATAAAGAAGATTCCTCTAATCTCATCGCGTTAATATCTGATAAGAACATCCTGCCCTAACTCCTCTTGATGAATACACTATTCTTTGTGAAGAAGAGTCTTGATCTGTAAGTCGTTTGGCCTCGAGGTAGAAGAGTTACGGTGAGGGAATAACTTAAAGTCAATTTATAATGGTGATTCTGAGAAGAAAATGCAAGATAAACTTTCCGAACGCTATTGATTGAAGAGTTTTCAAAAAATATGTATGGTTTTGATAACATATTACCATTAAATCTTAAATGGATGTCAAATTATAAGGTTGTAGGCATAGTTCGCATTCGCCAGTACGAATCGGATATGGTGATGGAGTAAAACCCTATTCGCTCATACATGTTGTACACGCGCTTTGGTGCGTTTTAGAAAATACAGAAGATATAGGGAAAGTCCCACAAAATTAGCAATATATATATAACTTCGATAAAAGATATGAAGATAATAGGACTCCTAGGAAAATCGAGAACAAGAAATGCGAAGAACAAGTTAATGTAAGAAAAGAATGTAAAGGAAGAAGCCTTCGCAACAAATGGTTCTATTAGACGCAGGAGATATGAAGAAGTATAGAGAAGAAGAAGTCATAGAAACAGAAGCTTTTAAAAAGAAGTTGTAGCGAATGAATGTCGTAACAAAGAGAAATAGTAAGAAGGAAGGTATGCATATTCATTTGTACAATCCAGAAAATTGACGAAGAAGCCTTTGACAAAATTGAGATTCGTAACAGCAGATGAAAATTAAGACTTACTGTTATTAGGGAATTCAATGGAATTTTCGATTGTGGTGTATGATATTAATACCGAGTGTTGAATTGAGATGTATTTTTTACGCCATATGAATAAAGCTTTGATAAGTTAATCGAGGAACAAAGAATTTGATGTATATACCTACATCGTTGCCAACATAATTCTAAGGGAAAACCCATTTAGATTGTAATTGAATTCAGACGAATTTTTAATTAGCGTTTACTAAAACAATTTAAATCAAATTGAATATCAAAGTTCTTTGTTGCATTTTAGTGTGATTTAATCTGTTAAATGTATTAAATGATGATATATGTATGATTGAATTTTTTGTGCGTGTGGTAAGATCAAGATGTTTGACTTATAGATCCTTCTTGTGGTGTATATTAGTTTCGCGATGAGATACATTCCTTGTAATGATTCAATAGTTGAATTAAGTCCAATACGTATAGTTTTGTATGGGCAAATATATATTATGTTGATCATGTTAGTCATGTGTGGCGATTCCCTTTGTTTGAATTAATGCGTAATGCTATGATTCAATAGATCGTTTCAGCAAGGTTAATTCTGCAATTAAAGATGGATGCTATAATTGTGTTTATAAATTATTTTTACGGATGTTAAACTATTTATGTCTAATGTCTATCAATTAGCTTCGTAGAGCGAGAATATATCGTGTGTGAGTATCAATAAAAACGGATAGTTTTTAAGCGAAATTAATATTGAGGAGTAAATAATTTTTTGTCAGTGAAAGAAAAAATTCTGATCTTTTTGTTTGTTTATTTTTAAATTTTATATTATCGAATCCACTTGTTCGGATATTGGGGATTAGTTGTAGTCGCACGTGTTTTGCTTGGGTGATATATTACCCATAGTTGTCGTTATTTATATGTTGATAAGTTAATGGTTTATGCTAAGTCAAGATCGTATTTAAGAATAATATTTATTCGAGTTCTATTACATTTTTCGTTATTTGTCCTCTCAATGAACATGCACCTATTCGTAGAATAATGCTGTGGGATCATGAAATAATAGAGTCGTGATTGTTGATTTTTATGGTGTTTTGTTATCTGTTTTATTTTTTGCGCTATATTAGGGGATGTATTGATAAGTATTATAATTTTATCAACTATTATGTATGTTGGTTGTATATAGTGTCTGCTTGTAAGCATTTCGTCTGATCTTTGATATTCTCTTGAAAACTAGGGATTGATGAAATAGTGAAACGTATGCGGAAAGTATATCAGTGCCGTAAGAAAAGTGTGGTTCTGAATAATGTGCTAAAAAAAAATTTTTAATTTTTTTGTGTGTAGTCTTTGATTTTTCTTCGAATAACTTACGATTGAGTCTATCATAAAGAGATAACTAATATCATTTCGTTGGTAATTCCATGTCGTATTATGAGTGAAAAGTTTGTTCCTGTGTAATAATGGCAATAGAAGAAAAGATTTGTGTTTTGGGTTGTTTGGGGCTATTTTATTTTTTTTCTGAAAAAAAAATTACGATAGCTACAAGAAAACTAATAACATTTGCGTTGGAATCAAGGTTCGTAGAATATATGTGTTCGAAAAAAGTTGGATTAATTGTTTGTTTTGTATTTGCGATGGTGTCGGGGCTTTCATTTTGTTTCGTCGAATAAACTACGATAGCTACAAGCAATATACTCAAATAAACATTTCGTGGATTGTTCAATTCGTTATTGCAATTATTGCGTTTATGGTGTAAGAACGGTAAGTTGCTGTAGTTAGTGCATTGTGGTTATTGCCTAAATTTCCCGTGTTTTTTTTTATTTTTCTGATTGGAAAAAATTTTCTAACGGGAACAGAATTCAATTTAGTATTGTTTCGCACAAATCCATTGTTAATAAAGGGAACATGTTTTTTGTTCCCTTTTGTAAGCACCTTACGCAAAGGGGGAACACTTAAGGTTTTTACCGGAAATTTTGAAACTTGTCCAAGGAACCCCTTGTACCCCCGCAAACTAGTAAGGAGTACCTAAGGACCCTACAACTGTTTTTACTCTTTTAAAGAAATAATGTTTATTTTGGGAGTTGTAATAAGTTTTGTCGTGATTCCTGCGCCCCGATTAAAAGAGAGCAATAATTTCTTTCTAGTGGGGTTGACCCGGTCACAGACGTAGTCGGCTGGGCCTCCCAACTCTAGATATCACTATTTTTATATGCGCCTTCCAGAGTTTTTATTTTATACGGATAGACTGAAGTCGGAAAAAGGCTAAAAATTTTCAAAATACGTCTTTTGGATCTATTTTCTTTTCTTATCGTAGTTTTTATCTGATGTCTTGAATACTAAATATTTCGTTTAAAAGACTAATAAAGAGAAGAATGTCTGTTAATGCCAAAATTTCTTTCTATTAATTTTAATTACCGTAAAAGACAGGAATGGAGAGGGAAGAGAAGAGGTTCTGGCTTTAAGAAACGCAAATTTATTGTGCACCCATTCCCGAGAAGCTATTATGAATGTAACGTCTTGTTATTTCGCCCTATTCGGAAGCGCATGGACCGGCCTTTGCGGTACGCCTTATAGATTTTTTATAGGCTGTACCGTATTGTGTAAAGTGTTACTCGGTTATATTATTTATTATATTGTTTTTATAGTTTTAGTCTGCTCTTTGTTCATCATAATTATTTGTCGATTAAATGTTTTGTTTATTATACTTAATCCTGAAATAAGATTGAAAAGAATCACGAGCACTACTTTTCTCTTCTGAACTCGTTTGTTACATAGTGACATGGTTCGGGACGCAAATTCTCATATATTTACTCCCTTAGATAGATGGGAATCATGGCCTTTTGGCATCAAACTTTGTGTCAAACCCCTAGTTGGTGAACATAGCACAGAAATTTGCACATCCGAATGATAGTTTAGAGCTATAAGTGATTTTGTCTGCGCAATTTTGGCACAGAAGAACAGCTAGATTTTAATCTTTTTTCCCCTATTAAAAATGACTTATTATTCACTTATAATGACATTAATCAGCGTAACTAGTAAAGCTTACTTCGATACGCGAGAAAATGTTAAATTATAAAAATATGGTGGATAATTATATCGCAGCATATTTTTGTCAGGAAAATTACATTAGTATGTAGTTTATTACATTTTATTTTAAGAACAATTAAGATAAAAATAATAATGTAATATGCCTGCAATATCAGCTAACTAACTTTGACTTCAATTCGATTTTCTTCTAAAAACCGTTTCCACTCTGTAGGAAAATTTGGACGTATTTCATCGGGACAAATTTTGCCGTCTTTGATTTCGCTGTCTAACCAGCGAATGAATGCTTTTCCAATTTTTTTTGGACTTAAAAAATTTTTGTGTGTATCTATTTTGTTTGAGGAAATTTTTAGATTTTTAGCGCTTAGACTCCTTCGATATTATATGCCGTTAGACCTATTCGAATTTATACTAGACCTTCGACTTTATACTGCTCTTCGAGCTGGGATGCACTTATATCCTTCGACTTAGTCACTAGACCTATTTCGACTTATCTTAGACCTTCGACGTTGAGCACTAGACCTGTTCGACTTAGCAGCTTAGACCTTCGACTTAGCACTTAGACCTTTCGACTATACTTAGACCTTCGACCCTATTTATACTTAGACCTTCGATCTTGTGTCCGTATGACTTAGACCTTCGACTTATACTTAGACCTTCGACTTATGTCAGCTTAGTTTTATCTCTTTTTATATTAGTGCTTACCCCTACAAACCCGCTTTGCTATGGAAACATTACTTTGGATGGCTGATCCTTTTATTAAAGAATTAATAATTTTAGTTATGCTCTTAAACCCTGTTTGTCTGTATGATATTAATTAATTTGATGGGTAATTAAGAATAGGCAAATTATTACAAAAAATATTTTAGTTTTAGTATAGTTTTTAAGCATTCGTTCTTTTAAGCAGAAATTCTGTTAGTCTCTTTAGTTTGGTTTAATAAATATGCAATAAATATAAAAATTTATGTAATAAAACTATGCGTTCCGATAAAATTGTAATTATATTATCTACTTAAGTCTTAACAAAATGGATCTCGAAAGCGTCAGCCGCTTTTTGCGTATCCCTTGTAGGCGGACATTATTATCTATAGTGACTTTCGAATGGAACGAAAATAACGATGTCTCTTAACGTGCTCGCGCGACACCTTTTTTAGGGTGATTAAACTAATCGCTCAACCCGGATTATTAGTGGACGTCAGGAAGGAAGCTGATTATAAGTCGTAAGGCCTTTATGCGAAAATCTAAAAAAATAAATTCTACTGAAAGAATAATGAAAATAAGTCACAAAAAAAAATTTAAGTTTCGAGATTGCACTTAGAATTCACTGTATATTATTGTCCCGCATGAGGGCGTCACACTAGTATGATACGTCATAATCGGTTTTGAATGATACTTTAAGCTTAACAATATGGTACTCGAAAAGCTGTTCAGCCCTTTTGCGATTCCCGTAAGGCGACACTGATATATAGTGACTTTTCGTAATGGGAACCGAAAAAAAACATTCCTGAACGGTGCCTCCGCGCTGACACTCTTTTTTAGGATTAAACTATCGCTTGCAACCCGATTATAGTGACGTCAGGAGGGAACTGTGATTATAGGTCGAAGGCCGTAAGTGCGAAAATCTAAAAAAATTCATGAAAAAATAATAATTATATATTCACAAAAAAAAAATTTAAGTTTTCGGAATTTGTCAGCTTAGAACTTCGATCTTTATTTTAGTTCCCGGATGATGCGTCAGCTATATGACGTCATAATTCGGTTTTGAAAGATACTTAAGCTTAAGCAAGATGGTACTCCGAAAGTCGTTCAGCGCTTTTTGCGACCCGTTAAGGCGACACTATATGTATTAGTGACTTTTGAAGGGAACCCGAACAAACGATCCTAACGTGCTCGCGCGACACCTTTTAGGTATAAACTATCGCTTCAACCCGATATTGTGACGTCAGGAAGGGAACTTATATAAGGTCGAAGGCCTAAGTGCGAATATCTAAAAAAATTCATGAAATAAATAATAATAATTAAAATTCACAAATAAAAATTTAAGTTTCGGAATTTGCATTTAGAACTTCGACTTATATTTAGTCCCGATGGGGCGTCACTATATGACGTCATAATCGTTTTGAAGATACTTTAAGCTTTCTTAACAAAATGGTACCGAAAGCGGTTCAGCCGCTTTTGCGATTCCCGGTAAGCTGACTACTGATATTATATGTGACTTTCGAATGGTAACCGAAAAACGAGCCTTTAACGTCTTCGCGCGACACCTTTATGTGTAAAAACTATCGCTTCAGACCCCGACTATTAGTGACGTCATGGAGGGAACTGATATATGGTCGAAGGCCTAAGTGCGAAAATATTATAAAAAAATCATGAAAATAATAATAAAATCATCAAAAAAAAATTTAAGTTTTCGGGGAAGTCACTTAGAACTGTCGACTATATTAGTTCCGCGATGAGGGCGTCACTATATGACGTCTTAATCGGTTGAAGATACTTTAGCTTTAAGCAAATGGGTACTTCGAAAGCGTTCAGCCGCTTTTGCGATTCTCGTAAGGCGACACTATATTTATATGTACTTTTCGAAGGGAACCAGAAAAACGAGACTCTAACGTGCTCTGCGTTCGACAACTCTTTTTAGGGATAAACTTATCGCTTCACCCTGATATAGTGACGTCAGGAAGGGAACTGATAGAGGTCGAAGGCCTAAGTAAGTGCGAAAATGCTTAAAAAATTCATGAAAGAATAATTAATAGATAATCACAAAAAAAAAATTTAAGTTTCGGAATTTTCACTTAGAACTTCGACTTATATTAGTCCCGATGAGGTCGTCTTATTCTTATATGACGTTCATAATTCGTTTGAAGATACTTTTAAGCTTAACAAATGGTACTCGATAACGTTTCAGTCCGCTTTTGCGATTCCCGCTAAGGCGACCACTATTATCTGAATAGTGTACTTGTTCGAAGGGAAACCGTAAAAACGATGGCCTAACGTGCTGCGCGCGATCACCTTTCTTTAGGAAACTATTCGCTTCAACCGAATTATAGTTGACGTCAGGAAGGGAACTGATATGAGGTCGAAGGCCTAAGTGCGAAAATCTTAAAAAGAATTCGATGAAAGAAATAATAGATATATAATTCCAAAAAAAAATTTTAAGTTTCGGAAAAAGCAAAAAAAAAAAAAAAAAAAAAATTTTGCTACTTAGAACTTCGATCTTATATTTAGATATTCCCCGATGTGAGGCGTCCTACTATATTGACTGTCATAATTCGGTTGAAGGATACTTTAAGCTATACCAAAATTTGTACTCGAAGATCGTCAGCCCGGCTATTGCGATTCCTCGTAAAGCGTACACGTATTATTTATACGTGACTTTTCGAAGGGTAATCCGAAAAACGAGCCTACGTGCTCGCGCGACTACTCTTTTTAGGATAAAACGTAGTCGCTTCAACCCGATATATGTGACGTCAGGAATTGGAAGACTGATGTATAAGTCGAAGGCTGCTAATGCTAATCTAAAAAATATCATGAAAAAAATTGTTAATAATAATAATTCACAAAAAAAATTTTAGAGTTCGGGAATTTCCAACTTTAGACTTCGATCTATTATATGTAAGTTCCTCATCTGAAAGGCGTCACATATACGTCATAATCGGTTTGAAGATTCATTTTAAGCTTAACAAAATGGTACTCGGAAAAGCGTTCAGCCGCTTTTGCGAATCC
>JABUQX010025505.1:15000-55000 GCA_015478945.1 Trachelipus rathkii
ACATAAGAACGTCACAATAAGATATATATATATATATATATATATATATATTGGTTTATGTGGTATGCTAAAAAATATACTTTTGGTCTCGCGCTATACGTGAATATACATCATGTAAGTTTATTTGTTTAAATATATATATGACTCGCGTTCAATGACCTAATAAAATGACGTAGGTAAATGACGTATTACTAATGTCTAAAATCGTTGTAGACGGCAATTTCCTTTTCATTATTATTATTAATAATAATATTATTATTATTATTGTTATTAATATTATTTTTATTATTAACATTAATATTATTATTATTAATATTATTTTTATTATTATTATTAATATTATTTTTATTATTATTATTAATATTAATTTTATTATTATTAATATTATTTTTATTATTATTATTATTCCATTATTATTATTTCGAAGTTAATTTGTTTTGCAACTAAAATGGCTTCGAAATTTACAACAATGGAAATTTTCAATAATAAAATGAATATTAATATTTATATCTCAAAAAGTTTTGAAGCTAAATAAATTTCAAAATTTGAAAAATAAAAATTTGAACTTTGAATTAAAAGTTTTCAAACAATAATAAAAATCAAACTGCATCGTCTACTTACGTTACCAAAATATGTAAAGTTAATATTGTTGGGGACGGAATTTATTTTAAAGTAATATTTAAAATAAAATGATTTTAAATTTAGTCTTTAAAATTAATTCTGAGATCGCGTTGATTCGCTTTACGAAAATTTCTAAGTTAAAATAAAATCTTGTAAAATTTTAATAAGTGTAAAATTATTGAGAAATTTTCTGAGTTAAAATTATTTCAAAATTATTCTAAGTTAATTTTAATTCGAAATTTTTCTAAGTTAATTTTATTTCAAAAATTATTCTAAGTTAATTTTAATTCGAAATTATTCTGAGTTATTTTTATTCTGAAAATTTTCTAAGTTAATTTTAATTCGAAAATTTTCTGAGTTAAAATTATTTCAAAATTATTCTAAGTTAATTTTAATTCGAAATTATTCTGAGTTATTTTTATTCTGAAAATTTTCTAAGTTAATTTTAATTCAAAATTATTCTGAGTTATTTTTATTCTGAAAATTTTCTAAGTTAATTTTAATTCGAAAATTTTCTGAGTTAATTTTATTTCAAAATTATTCTAAGTTAATTTTAATTCGAAAATTTTCTGAGTTAAAATTATTCCGAATTTTTTCTAAGTTATTTTTAATTCGCTTTCATTTCACTGATAGAATTAAACTCGCTTTTTTCTTTTGTATAGTAGTTGAGGTTGTCGGTACAATGAGCTCTAGCTCCTGATCCCTTCCTTATATACCCATTCGAAATCTTATTTTTGATTTAGCAACAGGATGGGTATCCTGTAAATTGTTACAAAATCTCAACTTTTTATGCAAAAGAAAATTTAATATGAAAATACTATTGCGCAAGTGGGAAAAACCCTTGGGGAAAAACCGTGTGAATATTATTCATAGCGTGAGAAAAAAATGTTATTTCGAAATATGTTTTTCCAAATAGTTCTAAATATCATTAATTAATTTAATATGTGATTTCTACATCCTGTTTATTTGGTTGGGGTTTTTATCAATTAAGCAATCGGACTTTTCAGTTTGTCCCCCCTTAAAAAAAATTTTTAAAACTTAAAAATTTGAATTAGATTAAAATTGAAAAAATCAAAAATATTAAGTAAACTAAAATATTTCAAAAGTGTTAACTAATAAATCAAATAATAAGTTATACAATAACTTATTAATATAATGTTCCGGCTTTAGTTCCATAATGTGATCTTCGTGTAAGAGTCGAATCCTTCTCCGTCTCGTCAAGCCTTTTCTCTCCTTGTATCTTTTGAAGTATCCCAATTGCCATGTTCTCT
This sequence comes from Trachelipus rathkii, assembly GCA_015478945.1. Lineage (NCBI taxonomy): Eukaryota > Metazoa > Arthropoda > Malacostraca > Isopoda > Trachelipodidae > Trachelipus > Trachelipus rathkii. Next base: position 16,893 of record JABUQX010025505.1, read on the forward strand.
ATAACTCCTTAAAGAAAAAGAAAAATATCGGCAGCAGTATGGGGTCTTCAAAAGATTGGAAAGATTTACATGTTAATGTGTAAAAAATGTAAAGCAAATTCAAAGAATTTGTATTAAAAGAACTGTATGAGAATTACTAACATATGACCGTAATTGTCTTTGTTGATAGTTGTAAACTGTACTTAAATGTTGTTTCAAGTAATGTTTAGATGCTGTTGTGCATGTTACATGTTGCAAATGTAAGTTTCTAGTGACTGACTTTGATGTCTAAAATAATGTTTGTATGTTATTAAATGTTCAAAACACTGTTGACTTGTATGTTAACTGTTACTTGTCTATAAAGTTGTGAACAATGTGATATGAAATGTTATTAACATTGAAATATCATAGTGAAATAAAAGAAAAATTGAAAAATAAAATTTCAAAAAAAAATTAAATTCTTAGGAAAATCTTCCCGTATTTCGTTACTAGAAATCTGTATTTTCATTAAAATATATTTGTAATAGGGATTATTATACTATGATGAACAGGGACAATATTTAAATTGTTAAGAATTATTAAAAATGTTTTAAATTTGTTAAAATTGTTAAATAAATTGTTAAAATTGTTAAAATTTATTAAAGTTGCAAAGGAAATATTTAACTTTTTCTTGTCGTATATTTGAACAGGGACAATATCTATAAATAAAAAAATAATTAGTAAATCTGCGTGATATATATTAAAGATTTACGCTATTATTCAATTCATGGTGCGATAACTTTATATCATGAAGTAAATTAGAAACAAGTGTCTTCGAGCAATTTCACATGTTAATTTATAAATCTGTAAACTTGCAAAGTTACTCGAAAGCAATTGTTAATAAATATGGGATCGAACAGGGACGATATAACTAAATTATAAAAGTTATAAGATACTAAAATAAATGTCCTCATCTTTAAAATTGATAGAAACTAAAATATGTTACTTATTCCATGCTGAGACAATGCTGTGATTATTTATAATGAAGTCCATCCCTAGGACTTAATATAGTCTCAAATAAACTCTACCAAATGCCAAGGATAAAATTAATTATAATTTTACTCATTGACCTGATGGTAGGTGATGGTTTTCGACCTGATAGGGAAATTCCTCAGTGTTCCCTACTAAAATGAATACCTGTAAAATGAAAAGATTAGTGTTTCCTGTTAATACACTTACTTCAGAAAAATTCTGTAAAAAAAATTCCGTATTAGGATTAGTAAATAAATAAAAAATGTAAATTCATTTCTCTGTAAAAAAGAAGTTTTGAATTAGGGTTAGTAAATAAATGAAATCTGAATGTAAATTTAAATAAGTTTTCTTAGGTACTCCTGTTATTATAAGAGTATATTACCATAATTTATATTTTTAGCTATATAAGAAAATATAACAAAATTTTGTGTGTGTGAGTGAATTAGTAAAAAATATTCTCGAATGTATGAATATATTCCTAGAATACATGAACTTTGTAAACAAAAAAAAATAAAATTATTCACACTATTATTCCACATTCATCCTTACACCTCTTTGTTTACCTATTTCAGAAGAAAAAAAAATATAAAAAATGTAAAATTTAAACATAAAATTTAAACAAAAATACTAGGTGTGTTTATGTATTGAAACATGATTTCATACTTAGGAACATGAACTGTTATGTTACAAACATGTTATGTTATAAAATCATAACTGGATGAAATGTTGTGTTATTCACTTATGACTGGACGAAATGTTAGGTTATATAACTGGTTAAAATGAAGTCCAATGTGTCTCTTGATTGTGAAGTCAATTAATGAATAAATGTTTCTAGGACGTCTGCATATACACATAATGCTCCATATGTAAGTATTACTTTCAAATATTTAGGTAATGCCCACATATGAATCTATACATCAGATGATTCATTCATACTGGTGTTGCGTTCATGAGATTTATCTGTAAGAAATTTCTACTTTAAAAGTGAAATGTTTAAGTGTTGTTATTCAAATGAAATAACAAATCATGGTATGTATGTCAAACATTGTCGTTACCTGACCCTTGTGTAACCAGAAAGTTCTAATGTGTTAGAATTTTAACTCTTTCATTCATACATTTTAGCGTTACAAGTAATTTGTAATGACTAATGATAAGTCTGTAACCTTGTGTTGTATGCAATCTTAAATAAGTTTAATGTGATACGTTAAAATCAGCTAGTGGTGACAATGTAATGTTCATACTATTTAAAACTTGATGTGTGTCATCGTGTTCAATGATCATATCAAACATAAAAAAAAATGAAATTTATTTGGTCCTTATGACTTACACTAAACTAAAATTCAAATATTATTTTTATTCAAACTACTACTCATATTTGCGTTAATAAGATAAATTATCCTTAAAATTGCTATCTTTTATTCGTTGAGTTATTATGTGAAACAAAACAGATTACTGTATTGTGATATCTGTAAAAAAAAATTATATTAAAGTAGATTATATAAATACAGTACCTTCACTATAAAAGTTATGATTGAATTTCTAATGGTTTTCTTATCAGATGCTTACTTCCAATCATCTGACTAGAGAAGACATTCTTCTCTATTAAATTACAAGACGAGTATCTTCTTTAGTTTGACGACTAAAATAATTACTCTTGTTTCTTAACTAATTAGACTATACATGATGCTTCTTAAATTATATGCGACTTCAAACTTTCGGTACTCTAAATTTAATTTAATTAGAATGCCATAAGTTGAAGTAGTATACACTTACTTGTTTATTTTCTAAAGTGTTCTTACTCCTTGAATCAGTCTTTCATGAATTAGAACGATCTTGCTTCTTTATATCAGCTGTTTTACTCTTATTACCAGAATCACACTTCCTTCTTCTACAATTATTTTCTAAAATTATTTTCTTAAAATTATTCAGTCCATTTTCTTGGAAGATTTTAGCTTCAAACAGAGTTAGAGAAATAAGAGTGGAATCATTTTTCCGGAGATTTTACAACTCTTTTGCCTTTCAGAAGGGTAATTGGCTTATGCTTGCTTCCGCAGCCTTCCTAGGGCCTCTTAAGTCTCCTTCTCTTGCTGTCAGCTTTATGTCTTCTTATGACTTTTAAAGTATTAAATCAATGGTTCTATCTTTTCTTTCCTAAAGATGTTTCGACTTTACGTTTTTATGGATACACAGGTTCTCTTACTGGTCTAACTACCTTTGTCCTGAATCCATCTATTTCTTTCCTTGTATTCTTAAAAATTTATCAGAATAAATAGATGTAAAGTTAGTTCCTATATGTATGCGTTTCGAAGTATATAGCAGTAGAAGATATTTGCGCAATAAAGATTTATTTCTATAAACTTCTTTCGTTGTTATTTGGTTCCTTCTTCCATTTGAAGCAATGTATCTGGATAGTTGAACGTGCACTTTCTCGTATCCTTCAACAATGTCAAATTTCAGATTAGTAAGTTCTGATGTTCCTATTTATCCTGTAGTGCTTCTGGCTTCTTCGCCATCAATCTTTTCTTTAAGATTTTACTGAGTTTACTCATATCTGTATTTCTTGTTGAACTTACTATCAGAATGTTCCTTCTACATTTCAAAAATTATTAAAGAGATAGTTAAGGTTTACTGTAATAAACTGTTACCTGGTTCCATGTCTTTAAGATTAGTTGATCCGCTGGATGATTGATTTGATCCGCTGGATGATACTGAGTGGCTATCATATGAAGAAAACTCATATATTATTATTTATATATATATAGAGGCTTTCTTCATATTGGAACCAGACAGTTGACTGATGTGCTCATTCTATCCCTTTTGGATGAGCTTACCTTTATTATTTATCATTTTTGTTCTGTTGTTTTCTTCTTTTCTCTTAAGCTTCATTATCTATACTTCTACTGTGTCCAGTGTGAGTGTTATTTTGCGATAATCTTCTTCATGGACTGATTTCTCTTGTTGAGCCAGAAGAGAGATTAATGTCTGAAAATAGAGAAATAGCTTTCTCCATGGACTAATTTCTCCACTTTCGGACACCAATTTCTTTCTGTCCTATAGGCTTCTTTACTTATTATGTAAGTATCGTCTTGTGTGATCTGCTGATATCGTTCTTTATTGTCGTTGTTCTGCAGGATTTTGGTGATATTCTGTAATAACTTAAATGGCATTATGCCTTTCTATATGCATCATGTGTTCAATATTACTTCTTTACATTATAACCTGCATTCATCTGTATTCTTCCGATCACAAATAAATACCGTGCACCTTATCCTGTGTCGCCTTGAAAGACCAAAACTAGAGTTACACCTCTCGGGATTTTAACCCCTTTACCAAATTTGAAATCGCATGTGAGGCCTCTACATACAATCTCTTGGATCTCGTTCTTTCTTTCTTCACAAAGATAGGCGGTTGGTATGATCAGATGAAACTTTTGATTGATCTGTGTAGTCAGCTTCATGCTTGTATTATCTAGAGAGTTTTAGAGTTGAAGTTACTACTTCGATAAGAGTGACAATGGATGTTTGTCAACAGTCTTTACCTCTACCTTTCTCCTTTTCCACAAATATTTAGCTTCCTTCTATATATCAATCTGATGAGTCTGAAGAACTTCGTGTCCTATTAGAATTAGAAAAGCTGGAAGGCGAGCATTGTTAATCTCTGTTCCCTTAGAAGATATTCGCTTATGCTTGAAATGCAGCTCCCAAGGGCAATTCCAATTTTCCTCTTCTGCTATTAACTCTGTATCTTCTGCTCATATGCGCGATGATACTTGCGACTTTTAAAGATGGTGGACACTTAAACGTCATGGTGTCATTAACGTTTACCCTAAGTACATTAGAGTTGTGCGATGAAGTTCTTTACAGAGACTATCAATTTGGGATCAGCGTATTTTTCGATTTCTTCATCTCGTACTTCATTACGTCTACTCTTTCTTTTTCAAGAGGTTCTACACATCATTATGTGTAAAGCAGTATGATCCTTACAGCTTTCCTTCTCTCTCTACGTACCTCATCATTCTAGTTCAACTTGTGATCATAATCGAATGGACCATTCTCCTATCTCCTTATCAGAATCAAAATATCTGTATCAATCGGAGAGGTCGGACTTCCACAGTTCCTTACAACTGTAGCCCCTACCAGCATAAGCTGCATTCATTCCCATTTGAATGACTATGCACGCTCAGAACGGAATTATTTCATCCTTTGTATATTTACCAAAGGGTTGCAAGTAATGCTCATTCTCAAATGGTAAATCTTTTACTTCTCTGACTTACAGGTAAGTGAGCTAAAGTGGGACAACATTTGTCCTTCCTTGAACCTAATTAGGTATTTGACTTGCAATTGGAATCAATCTTCGTGACCCCTTCACCTAAAAATTTACAAACTTGTATAGGTGGCCCTACAGCATGTTTTCCCTATTGCCTTATTATCCTCAGAATCTCCTTCAAAAGTGTCTGAGTTTTTCATCGGTACTGTCCTTACGAATTTACGAATAAATTCGGAGTTCTGGAGACTTTATAATCATACAAGTCACCTACAAAACATCACACATGAATGTCCGTGGCGGTCTTACCTGAGACTTTATAACATTACTGATCACCTATAAAAATATCTCGCGATATTGTTCGAGGCGGGTCCAGATACCTTTCTTTACTGGCATATATCAAAATGGAAAGCTATTTATATGATAGTTTATAATGCTTCCAAAAAAAAAATACAATAATGTTACAATTTTCCCATATTCGATGGGGAATAAATAAAAATATATACAAAAATTGGATTCCGGAAACTTAACTATGCTGTGGTGAATTAATATCATGTTCTTCAACATAAATTTCCTATGCTTCCTAAACCTAAAATTTAAATCGGCTGTGCCTTTCAGCCTCAATTCAATACTAATCAACTTTCTTTCATAGTCAGTTGCCTTTACCTGAACTATGTAAGCAATGCTCAATCGAAGTGAATATATATATATATTGTTCGAGATTCAATCTTATCTAAAATTTTTAATCTAAATTGTTTAGCGGCTAGGATAAATGAAGTGTTCTTTCATAAACTATGGCTATTTCTATCGCCTTTAAATCTATTATTTCTGATTTGAGCTATCTATTGGCTCTATGCTTTAATGTGTTTGTGCCTATCTGCCATTCGTGCCAGATTGGTTCTGATTTAACAAACAGAACAAAAAAAAATCCGACATTATTTCTATTTATCTGTACGGTTTTCCAAGTTAAGAAGTGTCTGGAATCAATCCTTTCAATTTGCGAGGCACAAGAGTGACAAAATACATATATATATATATATATATATATATATATATATATATATATATATAAATATATATATATATATATATATATATATATGTCACTTTGGCATCATCCAGATTACTAATTGATCGACGACGTCTTTACGGGTACCATCCCGTAACCTCTAGCATTTAATGGATTGATCCTTTTATCACTTCACTGTATCCAGAATATCTAAGCTTGGTAGTCCTGATCATGGGTTATATTGTACTAGTTAGGCTTTTCGAAGTTCAAATGACTGTCAATTACCTTTTGAAGTTTGGTCCACTGTCTTCTAATAACACTTTTTAGCATGAATCTTGATTCAGCTAGCCTGATGTAGTTTATACTAACAAATGTTATACATCGTTTACGTGTATACTACATACTTAATTATAAATGTTTTGTTAAACAAATATTACCTATTAAATAAGCTTGCCACTTTATTATAAAAATTTATTTTTCTATGTATTAGGCATCTATGTGAATATATTAAATCTTGTATTATTTCTCGGTATTGTGTAAAGTAATTATATACTATTTGCATTTTTTATACTAGTAAATTGATATACTATTTGGCATTTTATATCGGTAATATGTATATCTACGTTGACTAAAATTATATATATTAAATATAAATTGACTTTGAAATAGTTATATTTAATTACATTTAATAATTATTTTATGGAATTATCTTTTATCAAAGTAAACAGAATCTAAAAACCTTAACAAAATTATTTTATGTGATATTTAGTACTGATATTCTTATATATATATATATATTTTTATATTGTATTGATAATTAATTCCTGCCACTATCTTACAGATCTTAATACAGTGACTCTAATTCTTTATGTTAATACGTTAATAATATGTTAAATGCCTTATTTACATAGAGGCACTGTAATATAAAATTAATATTTTAATTTTAAGACAATCTTTATATAAATAATATTATTATATTTTTTTAGCAATTTTTTATATATATAATGTATATAAATAAATAAGTAAAATTTAGCCTATAATACTGTGTAGCTATTTTCCTTTTAAGATCTATGTTAACAGCCATTGGGTACCCTTTGCATCAATCAGTCCCTTCAAATCTTGGCATAGCAAAATTTTATAATTTGTAAATGTGTTAAGTCATTAAATTTGGGTCTTAAAATTTTGACAGGTAAATGTATCTTTGAGCTTAAATTCGTTCCTTAGAATTTTGGTGTAAATGTATCCGTGAGTTTAAATTCGTACCTTAGAATTTTGGCAACTCAAAATTTATAAATACGAGAGAATGTAAAAAAAATATTTTAAACAAAAATTAAATATTAATTAAATATTTAATATTAAATATCAAAATTTGAGAGAATATATATAAATGTAAAAAAAAATTTTAAATAAATATTAAAAAGAATGTAAATAAAAAATATTTAAATATTTTTAAATAATATTATTAAATATTAAAATAATTAAATAGTACACTATATAACATATGTTTAGGTAGAGTGTTGTGTGTTTTACCTATGATGACACTATTCTAGATGGTACACATTATATGGTACCAGCATTTGTTACAGCACCTTCTCGCAATTCTTTCTTGCGAAAGGTTCTCTCTAGCTTTCTCTCACCTGAGGTCTCTTTTACCTCGCGGTCTGATCCGCTTTCATCATACGCGGCTTTTTGCCTATTCCGATGGATATGACCAATTAATTCTTGGTACTGTATCACTCTCTCTCTTGGGGCTTTGATTCCTTTTGCCGATGGTACAGTACTTCTCTAACTTAGAAATAATATATTCTCATATTCCTTATCGCTTTCTTCATCAGAGCTTCGTGCAATGTGGCACTCTATCTTAGTACACTTCGGCCCTATTGTACAGGGATCATGTTCATCCCAGTTAGTATGGTACAGTAGAGACTCCTTCATTCTCGTATGTATTTACATCAGAGGTGATTATCATTCTGCTCTGCATTCCCGTCAATGGCAGGGTGAGCTTTCACTCTCTGTACAATTTGTTAGCTTGGATATTCTCTAGGATTACGCCTTTGTTTTGCACTGGCTGGTCTGTAATTGCCCTACTTTTTCGATCGATGATTTGTTTCTTCCTTCTACTTGCAAATCTTCTCTATGTCGTGTTAAAACTTCTCCTTGGAGGGTTGTTCTGATATTGCAATGGCTTTTCTCTGAAAATTACTTTCTTAATCCACCTTTAATTCTACTATACGACTGTTCTCTGCTTTTTCTACCTTTACGATGACTATATGAGTCATGATCTCGATAACTCTTTGGATATTCTCCGTCTGAATATTCGTGTTGATGCTCACTCTCACTTTGGTCTATTTTATTTACCTTCGCTCTAATTATATCATGGAGTTTGATTGATGTTCCTGACGTTTGAAATGCGTTTCTCCTCCTTCTTTCCAGCCACTTCTTTTCTGTGGAACTCTCATCCTTCATATGTTTTGTTGCTCTAATTATTCTATCTTTTTTTTAAGTCCTTGCTCTACGGAAACTTCAGAGATTTGCTTCTGGTCATTAATTTTTCTTCTTCCCTTTTAGCATTTTTAACTTCTTTATATTCTTTATTCCATCTTTGCACTTGATTCTTTATTTTATCTAAACTATGTTTATCATTAAACCAATTCAAGTTACTTTCTTCCTCTTTATCTCCATAAATTTTTTTTTTTTCACTCTTCTCTGCCATTGTTAATCTTTTAGGCCTAGCTGTCTGCTGTGACAGTTGCTATTTAGCCTGTGGAGCTCTCTGCTATATATCAATTTGTGGCTCTCTTTTATCGCTACTTTCTTAAGTTTTCACCCTTTTCCCTTTTTATTTTCATGAATATACTATATATTATATATTATATATATTATTATATATATATATATATATAATATATTTTGTTTTACCAATGTATTCTATTCCCTTCTCTATTATGCTGCTTACTATATCTCCGTGGGGGAAATATCAAATAGGTACACTATATTATATATATATATCCCCTCCCCTAAACAAAAAATCCAAGATGACTATATAATATATATATTATTATATCATATAATGAATTCTACTATACTATATATATATGATATATATTCTATCGATAGTTTCCTTATAAATATATCTTTTATACTTTAAATTATTCATCACCTACCCAATCGATTATACTAAACACTGCAGGAAGGGTTCCACATTTGGTGAAAAGATAGGAAAATTAAATTTAGTTCTAAGACACACAATTCTCTTACGAGGGACTTGAAAGTGTTTAGAAGTATTATAGATGTTCCGAGATGATGTCTCAAAGAATACTGTTACTCCTCACTTAAAGCATTCAATTATTAATATAAAATACGGTAATTGAAGCGAAACCTTTCTTGGGATTTATTGTGACAATTGGAGAGAAAAATGTTTACTTTATTTTGCTAACTTGTAAAAAAAAATGTGAAAATTTTTCCACCTGTATAATTATTATCTTCATCCCGACCTCAATTGTGTGTTAAAATTCATTATTAATGGGTGTTTTTAATACATTTATAATATATTATATATATTATATATATATTATATATATATATATATATTATATATTACTATATTAATATTACATATTATATTTTATATATATATATATATATATTTGGATTATGAACAGTCTCTGCTTTTCAGTCGTAGTATTTCTTCGATACTGAGACAGGAAATGAGACAAGATGTCTTTAATGATGATTTCTGTTTTGACTTTTGTCAACAAAAGAAATCTCTTTCATAAATGAAATTCTTTGTCTAAGTGAATGAATGTTTTAAAAGTGTTCGCTTATATATTATTTTTTATTTCTGGGAAAAATGAATCAGTTATTATTTTACTTTTCAATTCAGTATTTGTTTTCACAATTAAGTTTTTTTCTCTCTTCCTCTACGTGCAATTTTAAGTGATTTCAAAAAAAAAGGTTTTTCTTTTTTTAGTTAATGCAAGAAAGTTTTATAGGAAAGGTTTTTTAATGTTCTGTCTTTTTTTTATCAAATACATAGTTAACTATTAAAATATTTTATATATTCTTCTTATTATTCGATTAATGTCGTTTTACTCTAAGCCACACTATTAGTCGTGTATATTGTAATGTGTCTTTCTATTTATTTATATTTTCTGTTCGTTCTTTCTTTGTCTAGAATTTTAAAATTTAATGATTTATTATTTACAAAATTTTGCTGGATATACTAATTTTATCAATTTTATATTATTTGAATTAGAAACTCTTCTGATTTATTATTATTTATTATTTATCAATTTGTGGTATATATATAATTATTTCAACATAAATCACAATTAGACAACTAACAAAAATGTTTTTGAAATTATATGGGAAATATGTAATATAGGCATAATAATAAACATTTTTTATCCATTTATATTTGCCTCTTTCAAGTGATATTTTTATTAAAATTGAGGATAATATTACTGAGCAGAATATTTTCTCATTTACCTTACATATAGGTATTTTTAATATAAAGGTACTCTTTATGTAAATATAATTTATAATATTAAGTATTTGCGCACTTCTATATAAGATACTCACCCACGACAGCTTATATTATCATTTATAAAAAATATTAATAATATATACTATATTGATAATATTATTAATATATATATAGGCAAATTTTATAATGAGATACTAGAGATACTAATTTATAAATGATGAGAATGAACAACTATATACACTAATCATTCTATTTTTTTTTTGACTAGAGCAATTCCCTGTGCTTGACTAATATGGTATAATAATAATTTTGTTTCCTACGTTCCTCTGGTTTCTTGTTATTATTTAATCTTTTGTGTCGCCACATATGGGTTTCGCTGAAAAGGTTTTTCAGATCCTCTTGTATAGATAAAATTAATATTGACTTTATTTACGGGCGATTATTATGTCCTGATTGCACCGCTGAAAAAAATTTTTATTGGAGGAGAATATATTTCTGATACTCAGATTTAGAGGATTTTCTTATTAGATGAATTTATTGATTTTTTCAATCAGTAGATACTAGTCATGTATGTATCTTGGACGTATAGAAGTATCGTGTATAGGAATAATCTAGATGACATTCATCGTGTCGTATTACAAAAGTACTGTATACGTTGCACGGCCAAATCTGTGGCGATGGCGGATTGTAAAACGGTTTAAGAGAGTAATGCTAAGTGTTTTGGTTCTTGGTGTGCATATGATGGAGTAGAACGAGGAATCTTAATTGTGTGATAAAGATTAGTGTTGAATATCTAGCAGCGTATGCAGACTTCCATTGGATGTCTGCAATTTTAAATCGCTTTATGGTTATACGTAGTTTCAGTTTTTTTTATGATACAATATTATCATATCTGTGTGTATAGAAGTATCTTTGCTTGCTAGGCGCGTACGCTCGCAGTCATCTTGTGTCAATATTAAGTATATATAACAATTCCTGATATATTTGCTCTTGTGATTACATTTAGAGAGAACTTTCACTAATCCTATATCATTTCGCATATTCACCTGAGATGTTATATTGATATTATCGTCTAGATACTTTTAGGTATCTCAGGTGATATTTAGCCTCATTAATGAGATCGTGAATTTTATTCTTAAATATATAGGTAAAAATATCATTATAATCACTATCCAACAAATTTATTTCCGGTTCACCGGGATAATGTAAAGATAACTCCAGTATACTTTATCATTACATGCATGATGAATGTCATCTTTGACTGCCCTTCATAACGGTTTGTTTAAAAGACCTACTTTGATTTCATATAAATACTATATTTATTAATATTTAGGTTATATTTTAATATATACATATAATTTCTTGTTGAGTACTCTACGACTTTTTATACACAATTTATTGTTTTTGATATAGCAATGTTTAATTGGAGAAGTCATAAATAAACTTATCACAATTTATAATAATTATATATGCAAGTGTTTTTTAGTCTAAATAGATTATATTTTAATAATTGATTAAGTTACTGTGTATAGTTTAATTATAAATGAATATTCAAATCTATAAAAAATGAACTTTATGGATGAATTTAAATGCATAAAATATAGTTAATTTACAAGTCAATCGTAACTCATAAGTTTTATAGCAACTAACTTATGATACAACGATAAATTACAAAGCACTAAGAATCTCAGATGGGAATTTGTATTTAGCGAAATTAACATTATAAATCATATTCTAAAATATAATGAATAATATAATATATACAAATAATATATATAATAATTAATATATATTATATCTATAATATACTATATATATTTGTTATCAAACGTATATATACATATTATTAATAATATATATATATATTATATTTATATTATATCATTTATTTCGATTATTTACATATACATATACATATTAATATATATTTATATATATATATCTTTATATATATATATATATATATAATTTTATAATATATATATCTAAATTTAATATATATATATATATATAATATTATATAATATTATAATATAACATAGTGACATCTCTATAATTATATATATATACTTATATATATATTATAAATTATCAATAATATAATATATATCTTATATAATAATCTATATATATATTATATATATATTACTATATTGGTTTCTGTAGGTATAGTATACTACATTCTAACTATTTTGTCTCGCGCTTAACTCACGTAGAATTAAACATCATGTAAAGTTTTAATTATTGATTTAATATATATTATGAACGTCGATCAATATTATGACTCTAAATATAAAAAATGTAAACGTTAGGTATAATGTACGTATTACTATGTCTAAAAATTACGTTGGTAACGGCAATTTATCCTTTCATTATTATTTTATTTGATATTTATTTATTATCATATATTCAGTTATTATAATTTTTATTCATTATTGAAAAAATCAATTATTATAATAATTATTAATTATTATTTAATATTTTATTATATATATTATTAATATTAATTATTTATTATATATTTAAATTTTATTAATATTAATTATTATTATATTAATTATATATAATTTAATTATTATATTATTATATTAATTTATATATATCCATTATTATTATTTCAGAGTTAATATATTTGTTTTGCAACTTATAAATGCTGTTCATTAATTAAGGTAATGATGTAGAAATATTTTCATTTAATAAATGAATATTAATATTATATCTTACAAAAATTAAAAACTAATTAAAATTTTATCAAAGTTGAAAATATGACTTACAACTTTGCATTCAACGGTTTCAAAACATAATATAAAAATCAAATTCTTTATACATGAACTGTACATCCACTCAAAAAATATTATTAATATGTTATAATTGATTAGTGAGACGTATTATTATTTATTTAATGGATTAATATATTTTAAAATATAAAATGATTTTTATAATATTTAGATCTTTAAAAATTAACTTCGAAATTAATTCTGAGATCGCGTTGATTCGCATTACGAAAATTTCTAAGTTACACTATAAAATATAGCTAAGAGTTCATGAGTCAACATCAATAATGTCGAGTGGGATGAGTGTGAGAGAGATGTGTTGTGCATCTAAGCGTTAAAATATACATTACCTCTAAATTGTTTCGTTGAGTGTGGGCGTCTCAAAAGTATGTATGCAAACAAAGTGTGTACGTCCATAAAGGTTATATAATTGTGATTCAAAGAGAGTGATTAATTATATTCTTGCAACATGTGTATCATAAGAGATTCATTGTGAAGAGATATGCGAATTCTCGAGACATGAATCAGAAATTATTTAAATTACGTAGATGGTTAATGATATTAAGTAAGATCAAACATCTGTCAGTCAGTTATATCTCTTAGCACTTTGTCGATGTAACATATTATTTTCAAAATTACTTACAGAATATTTTCGTGGACGTCAAAATTCACTTATACGAAACATCACATCTCTCTTATGTTGATATTTAATAGGAGTCTTATTTCGTAGAAGATAGTTTTTAGTGTGGTTCTGAGAATATCGTCTCAGACAGTGATAATAGTTACCATTCGCGTGATTACTATGTGCAGTCGCAAGCGGTAAACTTTATTTTACTAGAAATTAAATTGCTAGAATTATATGATATCTTCAATTACCCATGCGAAATTATGCGTGCAGTGTCATTATGTATAGAGGAGTACAAATGATACTCTGAGAGGTGATAATATTTTATAACATTCCAGTATAATTATATACCTCAGATGATATAAATTATTATTACAAAAATAATTTACTATAGATTAATATTTAATTATCGTGAAAAATTAACTTTTTACAAATTGTTTCAGTTTATTCCTTAAGTTATTTTAAATCTTCGAATTCTAACTTCTCATTTCACTGATAGAATTAAACTCGCTTTTTTTTCTTTTGTATATTAGTAGTGAGGTTGTTCGTGATATAATTGAGAGTCTCTTATGACTCCTGTAATCTCCATTCTTATAATATCACCATTTGAAATAAAGTATGTCTAGTGAGATTTTAGTGACAATTCTGATGCGGAATACTTAGTTAGATACAGAATCTCTAACTTTAGATTGCAAAAGAACATATATTTTAAAATATGAAATACTATATTGTGCAGCAAGTGGGAAAATATAACCTTAGGTACTAGAAAATACCTAGCGAGAGAAGATTATTCATGGTGGAAATAATGATTAATTATTTCGGATATATTTTTCCAAATAGTTCTAATACCTCTTATAATTAATATTTAATATGTGATTCTATCATATCCTGTTTATTTAGGATTGGGGTGATTTTTTATATCATTATAGCCATCGTGAAATATTAATTCATATATATATATATATATGTAATTATATATAATATATATAAATATATATTATATTAATATATATAATAATATATAATATATATTATATATATTATTTATAATATATCATCATATTCCTTTATACTACTAATATATTTATATAATTATCTTATTAATATATATATATATGTATATATATATATATATTATATAATTAATATTTTATAATATATATTATATATATAAATATTAATATATATATATATATATATATATTATATAATGTTCAGCAGCATATATGCTGTAATTGCGAGAGTGTTTGTCGAGATTTGCAAAAGTGTATTTATATCTCTAGTATAGCCGCAAACTATCACTATATATTATTATAATAATAATTATATATATTATTAATATATACTACTTATATATATATTATATATATATATTATATAGTATATATAAATTATATAATATATATATAATATAATATATATATATATATATATATATATATATTAATAACAATGATAATAAGTTAAATTATTAATAATATTTTTTATTATTTATATAAAATTTTTCCTACTTTTTAATATGAGTCGGTTATATAAAAGTCATCATTTCATACCTCTATAAAATACTTATGGTCATAAACGATATACTATCTATATACTCTTAATATTCCTATGACGTAGCCTCATCGTAGAACGATGTTACGTGTCCTGCATCCACGTGGGGTATGTGCCCCCCCTTAAATGTTTTCCATCAGCAACAGCTTTCTTGGTCTCTAGCAGCGGGAGTCTTACAGACCTCGTATTTAACCTATCAATATAAACTCTATAATCTTAGTCAAAACTTCACCCTCTTTTGATCGCGATACTAAGTTACACGTAAACACTATTCTAGCCTAGTAAAACGAGGTTATAACATCCCATTATAATAAGTACTACCCTACTCAATCTATTAGTAGCACGGTGCTTATGAGATATTATATAATATCCTACTTACTAACTTGGTTTAATGTATAGTCAATTTAAACTATAAGACTAAGTACTCAAAAAAATTTAAGAGTAGATGCTTCTTGTACGAATATATTAAATATATATACTCTTACATTTTGGAAAAGTTAATAAAGAAAAAATCCCACTACCAAAAATAAGTAGGTTTAAATAAATGAATATTAAAATATTAACATTATGAACATTAACTTTTTAGCAATTTGGTTATTTATGTATAAGTTATATATAAGTTTTCTTTGTAATAATTATGATGTTTTAAGTACTGGATAAATTTAAACGGTGAGTAATTTTGACTCTCACGTTAGTAGGTAATTACAATATATATATAATAATTATATTATTATTAATATATTATATATATATTATATATATTAAATATAATATTAATATATATATTATATAATATAATTATATATATATATACTATATTATATATATATATATATATATCTATTAATAATATATTATTAATATATATTATTTATATATTAGTATATTAATATATTATATATATAATAATATATATAAATAATAATATATTAATTATATATGAATAATTTATATAATTAATATATATATATATATATTATAATATATATATTATTTATATATATTATATTAATATATATTTATATATATATAAATATATATTATATATATATATATATATTTATATATATATTATATATATTATATATTAATATAATTATTATATATTAGATATATTTAATTATAATATATTTAATTTAATTATATATATAATATATATATATATAATACTAGATATTATGTGATATTCTAAAGAAAAACTGTGTTCAAATAGTTTTATATATTCAATAAATTGTACTCGTAACGTTATAATTATATTACTGTATCCTACTCTTTCATAACATATGGTTATCCTTATTCTTTGAAGAGTGATTAAATACCTCAGATCGTAATGAGTTACTTTATCCCTATATAGCATATTATCCCGTTTATACGATAGTAGTAGCTTAACGTTATTCAATTCGTGTATAAAAATAGTATGAATGGGATATACTCTATATATATATATATAATAAATAGTTTCGATGGGTGATATAATATGAGTAACATATCTCTTATATAACGAGCACTATCTTTATAACTATATATCTATATCCCTAAAACGAGTTACCGAGGGATATATTATTTAAATATTATATAACTAATGCTTAATCTAACTTATTAAATCTTTTATAAGCATTATAACTATATATATCTTATATATATAATATTAATTATATAATAATATATATATATTATATATTATATTATTATTAATATTATATATATTATTATTAATATATATATATATAATATTATTATATCCATATAATATATTTATATTAATATTATATATATATTATATAATTATATATATTATTATATATATATATATATATATATTATATAATTAATATATATATATATATAATATCTATATTATATATATATTACGTCTGAACAGATAATATAAATTATTACCATTCATTATCAATAATCATATTTTTCCTTCCTTCATGTCTTTAGTACCCCAGGCCTAGTCCTAGAGAGGTAGGCCTATGTAGTGTTTTGTTCATTAAAAACCAATTTTAATCTTTTTTTTTGGATTATATAGAGCCCTTTTTGGGAATTAGTCTTAAGTGAATGTTTGATTCACTTTTGTCAAAGTGTCTGTCTCCTTACTTTTCATTTTAATAACTCACTCCCTCTTGAAGTATCGTGCCGCCTAGGACACCAACAAACTCTAATGTTTGCAGATAAAAATAATAAAAATAACAAATATAGGAAAGAAAAAAAACCATAAACACGTAATCTACGCAAATAGATAAATGGCTTATTGACAGATATTTTGATCACAAATAACACCTCACGTTCGATAAAACCTATCCATATCTCTCTACTCTACAATACAATAAGAAATTGTGCGTTGCTTTTGTATAATTAACCACAGTTTAGGTTTGTCTATATTATTATTGTAGGTTTTCTCATATATATATAGTGTTTTAAATAACCCACTAATGTTTCATATATAAATAATATAAATTATATTTTTATCAATATATATAGTGTTGTAATATAATTGATATGAACATACTTTTTTTATATAATAATATACTCACATGAGAATATACATATTATTTCTGAGTATATTTGGAGTTTGGTGTCGATGTTATATTCTTGATTGTAAAATAGCATCAAGTGATGTTTAGATATAAAATCTTTAATACTAACCATAAGCGTTCTGTCTTGAAACCGATAAAAGTGCATCTTAGTTTGTGTATCTTTTTCTTATTCATTGTGCAGTGTAGTCAATCACGAGTATTCCATTAATCGTGCTTAATAAACTTTCACACAGTACCGAGACGGTATCTGATTAGAAAGTTTGTATACTTGAGCGGACATCTATATTAATTCAGTCTCTTACCTGTTTTTTGTGATTATTAATATCAAGTAAATAATTTTCTTCTAAATATCAAAAAAAAGGTAACTTTAATAAAATATTTTATTAAGTATCTTATACGCATCAATAGCTGTTCCTACTATTATCAAGCTAAGTCTTATGATTCTCTAATGCATTATTACTAGTGGGATAGATTTAGTGGACATAATAAATTATCATATCAACCCTCAATATAGGTAGAAATATCTACTTATCTTAGCAATATTATCTACATTAGATAAAGTTTTTAAAAAATTTACTTCTAATATAGATATAATAAAATAATATAATATATGTATTTTATGTTAATAAATATTTTATTTTATCTTTCTATAAAGTAAAAGAAAATACAAAAAAAATATTATATAGAATGGAATATATATATGTAATACACTATACGTTATATATAATATATTTAGGACAATAATGTCGAGATAACGTTTGATCATAAATAACTTATTGAGAAAGCCAATGTTATAAAATTATTAATATAATAATATATATATACTATTATATTATATACTAATAGTCTATTTTTCTATACTAAATTAATATATTAATGTTTAGTCTTGTATGTATATTGTATTGATTATGTAGTATGTATTGATATGTATTAGATTGTAATGTATGTTTAGTATTAGGTATGTTAATGTATGTATAGTATGTATGGATATGTATATTATATATGTATGTATAATGTATATAATGTATGTATGTATTTAGTAATGTATTATAGTAATTTAATATAATGTATATATTATTATATATATATAATATAATATTAATATATATATATATATATATTATTATATTATATATATATATATATATATATATATATATATATAATATATATAATATATTAATATTAATTAATTATATATATATTATATATATATATATATTAAAAATATATAAATATACTAATTATATATATATATATATGACTATTATATCTATATATATATATATATTATATTAATATTAATACATATAATATATATATATATATAATATTATATTAATATTATATATTATTAATATATATATAATATATGATATTAATAATATTATTATCAGCTAAGGATGGGCATTTACTCAGCAATTTGAAGGACTTAATAACTACAAAAAAATTTGCGTGGTATAATTTGCGGTTGTCTGATAAGTTTGAAAATAATGTTATGCGATAGATTCGCAATTAATAGCTCGGTAAATGATTATAAGATAATCAATTCCGCATATGTAATTTCCGCTATACTTAACTCTCGTCCATATCTCACCGCTCATATATACTCCCGCAAATATAGTTGAGCTGGGACTCAAAAAGTAAATGCCGTTGTGAAAGTTGCACCCACCGCCGAGAGGTGACCAAAACCATGTTAAGTTATTAACAGGTTCAGACCTATGTCGGCCAACATCCTGTAAATAGAAGAGGGACATGATCATGATATTATTAGTGACCCGATCCCTTTAATACCTTTAGTTAGCGATATCGTTTGAGTAATGATTACCCAAAATTCTTACCTATTGTTATTATTAATATATTTATAATTAATAATATAATATTTATAATATATATATAATATATTTAAATATATATATATATATATATATATAATATAATATTAATTATATCATATATATATATATTATATTATATTAACTATATAAATATATATAATATATATATATAATATATATATATATATTATACTATTAATATTCATTTTTTAGAGCCGAATTTTTCTACACTTTTGTGCGCAGTAACAATAATTCTAATATTATGGAGGGGCTACGCAAGGTTTATGCAAGTATGAAGTATATATATATATATACTAATATTATATATAATATAATTATTATTATTTATATATATAATATAATATAATTATATATAATATTAATATATATTACTATAATTAATATATATATATATTAATATATATATAATATTATATTTATATATATATAATAATATATATATTAACATCATATATTACTTATATATTATATTAATATATATATCTATATTCTATTATATATATACTAATATATTATATAGCACTATTTCTTTCAAATTTCAGTCACTTCATCATCACTTTCTATTCGAAGTTTAATCAGTTCTTTTTATAATTCAATATATCATTACTACTAATTTTTTACCTATTAAAGGTAAGTAAGTCATGGGTCCGACAGTAAATATTTAATGATATCTTACAAAAATTATGCTTGATAATATTTCTTTTATGTCTATGCTAAATTAGTTTATTTATTGATGTCTGTCTGACAGCACTGCACACATCTAGTGGCTATTTAGTCAATAACTGTTGATATTTTGACTTATTAGGTTACGTTCTTGGACAGTTCGAAGAGCAAAGATGATTTTTCGTGGCACGTGCGACGCCGAGAGAAAGTTAACTTTTTAGCAGTGAGTGCGAGAATAAAATTAAATATAAAGCTATAAACAGCACGACAGGCGCAGTTGATCTTGCAGATCGCCAATACGCTCACATAACAGAATCAAGTATATAACGTCCAGTTTATGAACACAAGAATAAAGATATTCAAGCATAATGTGTAATTACTAATTATTCTTCATATTATCGTATCGATTGATGTATCTTTAACAGTTAAGATTTATCTTCAACAACTTACACATTAAATAACATCTAATCTGCAAATATTACCGTTTCTTCATTTCTTTGGTTAAGTAGTCGAGACTAGAATTTTAGGCTGAGGAAGAAGTGGACAACACCGCTGGCTCGCGCACTTCCATTGATATTTCGTGTGAATCACTAATTTTATCGTCTCGTCCTAAATAAATGAAGAGTTCTGAGGCAAAGTATTTACTAGTAGAATAAATCTCAGCCTACTGTAGAAAGGCTGCGACTTGCTATTTCGTCTACTACATAAGAGTATTACTCAAACTAAGAAGTAGTACTTATTATTTTATCATACTTTAATTGAATTAATGTTACTTATGTTAAATATTAAATACCTATATATATATAATATATATCTATCATTCAAATATGGATTATTCTAATTTACCACCTCTCTTTAATATATAAGGTGTACTTTGCTCTCTTAAAATAGACACCGAGTGTCGAACCACAGAGGCAAGTAAGTCCCTACCTATCAGCTTTATTAGGTGTTATTACTGTATAATGTCAGCTCACTACCACTTATATTATTTTGTGGAGATTAGATTGTTAAATTTTAGAAATATTGAGTGTTCTCGAAGGAGGATCTGAGTGTATTGCCATAAGATTTTCTTAACGCCGAGCGTATTAATGTATAATATTAGCATACACGCCACGTGACACAATCGCGATCATAAAATGTTATAAAATAACCTACGAGCTATTGAGATTAGATCATCTTTATACATGATCCAGAAAATAAGTCATGATCTCAATCAATTATTAAAATGATCAGAAGATAAAATCTTCACTTCCTATATAGATTAACTTACTTTCAGGATATCCTTATATATGTACCGGCATAGTAACGATAAACTTCAAGGAAATAGGTCTGCGACTTGAATTTTCGATCCACAACAAATTTATTCGTCCGTGATCCAAATATGAAGAGTTCACTGAGGCTAAGTCGAAAAACGCACTGGAAAAATAGGACTGTGAATCACGACTTTATGCAATTTCGAGCACTACAAAGATGATATATTGCATTAAAAACATATGAAAGGAGGATCTTATTACTTTACTTTTAATTGACAATTTAAGTACTTATATAGTTACAATAATAATACTTCATTATATATTATATATTATATATATATATAATATTATCATTTCAAATATGGATATTCTAATTATATCATAGCCGACCTCTTTATTAGGTAGTGCTTGCTCTCAAAATAGTCCATCAACAAGCATAAAAGTCTTACCCCTATATATTTTATAGGTGAAAATAATATAATTTAGCACCGAAGTTATGAGGGAAAGAACACATACCAGTTCTATATTATCTCAATCCAAAGCGCGCTTATTGTATTAGCCCTTCTTGCAAATACCTGAAAAAGATAACCATCATAACAGAATATTGAATAGAATGAAAAATGATCTCTAACAACCTCAATCAGATATCTCCTCTATATCCAGTGATAACACATCCCCTGAGAAGACTGAATTCACGTACATACGCGATGAGAATTATAAAATTGTTTTAGCAACTTACAATTACTTTAATTTAGTCCGAAAAATAGTGAATTTATTCAGTTTTACCTGCGTTAATTTGACTATTTTCATTTGTCAATATCTCAACGAGTCAATATTGAATCGGAGTGTGGAGTTATATATTGGCATATCATCGCTAGACAATCGACAATTTATATCTTCATCTTTATGTTTCTATCTTTGTCTCTATATCTCTTTATATTTGTAATTATATCTTTATCATCTATACTTCATATTTTGAATTTCTCTAATACCTAACGATACTCCTAGATATTCTTTTTTCGAATTTCTAAATGGTTCTGAGGACCTATATCCACTTTTTAATGTAATTGAATATAACGATATATTTATATAATAATAAAATAAACGGACCTAAATTTCAAGCAACTTCGCATCTACATACATATGTAAACTCCTTTACGGTATGGATTTTCTTTCATCATTTTAAGTTTGGATTAATGGGCAGATAATATTCCCATTTTTGGATTCCATACGAAACTATTAGATATTACCTTTTTACCTGTAATTATCTAATGGTTATATCTAAGTTCAGACTCTAGCTTTCACTTTTATAGTATATACATGAAAATATTTTTATATCATAATGAAATGAGACTATAAATAAAGGACTTAAATTCCAAGCAACTTCGTCTCTACATATATGTCAAGCAATGTTTCTTTCTCTCGTAACTACAGCATTGAAAACTATTTACGTGCGCATCTGATCAAATCATAGGATACATTAGAAACGTCCTTCATACTAAGACCCGTCCTCATGTATTATCAAATATATAACGGATTCCGTAATATCGAGATATATGTGGCCTAATATTTAAGAATTAATGTTAGTGAAAAATTATTAATTGTATTTCATATCCATTTAAAAATTTATTATGTTCATACAGTTGCTCAAAAATATTATATTTGTCTTAAATGTATATTTTGTTTAGTTGTAACTTGTTGTCATACACCTATGTAGTTGATATATTTTATATTGTATATTTATATATATATATATATTGTATATATATATATATTTTATATATATATATATATTAATATATATATATATTTATATATATACTATTAATATTTATAGTTATATGATTAAAAAAGTATAAAATACGACAAGTCCCATAAAATTGCATACCCTGCAAAACCAATATTTATAGAACATTTGATTGCAGGTTATTGCCAATTTTTTATGTATTTCTATCCCCCGTTCCCTTAATACAATATATGCTCTATCGCTATTGGACGATTCACCTTCCTTTATTTTATCTTATATATAACATTATTGTCACTTCCTTTTATGTATTCAAATACTTGTATATATGTTTAGATCTTCGATGTAACCAGTTATGCTAGTATTTGAATATTTACATTTCTTGTATATTATTTTTTGCCTTCAAATGTTTATATGCCTACGAGCTTTGTCCCTTCCCACAATCAGAAAAGTTGAGAGTATATACTGGGTATGCACATTATGAAGGAGAAGACTTAAACTGTGTAACGCCTTGTGTATACGCATGTCACTCATTTAAATCATTATGTATAAAGGGTTCTTCTTTTAGCTCATAGTGGCAATATGTGATAGGTACATAAATACTAATCTGACTCCGATCTGTGGTCTAGCGTCACGCGAGAATGTCATGTAAAGCTACCCTCACATTTAGATACTTGATGTAAAAATATTAGTATGTTTAATTTTTCGTTTACATCGAGCTCTATAGTAATTATGCGCCGAGGCAATAAGAATTTTTAGCAATAAGTTCGATAAGTGATAGATATATATATATATATAAAACCTACCGGTCCTATTATGAGATGCTCTCAGTTCAGATTAAAAGTCAGTCAGATCAATTATTAAGAAATCTAAAATAAGACAAATCTCACTACAACGATACTTTCTCTTCAGTATATCCTCTCCGACATAAAGAGCGATAAAACTTCAAGTGAAATAGCGTCTAGCGACTGAAATTTCGATCACAATTTTATTCATGCTCTATCCATAAAATATGACGAGTAATTCTGAAGGCATAAGGTTCGACAAAATACGCATACTGGAAATAGTGACCTTAGCGACTTGCCAATTCCGTCTACAAAGAGTAATCTCACAAGTTAAGGCGACTTAGTGATCTTTAGTTACTACTTTAACTCTGAGACTACTAGTTCAGCTATACTGAGTTAAGACTCATAATATCAAAGGAGTGGGTGTTGAACTCACGCATGACATTACATATACCTAATGGGAGCAAATTTTTAATTCCTACACGATGAAACCTAAAGACGCCTTATAGTGAGGGCTTGTCTTGAGCCATTGTGCAGATAGAGAACTAAATACAAAGACGATAGTATCTGTAGCACCATAATACCAGATAGATGGAAAGTAAAATTCTCAATATAGAACAGACGAGGGTAGTAGATAAAAAAAAAGGAGGCATCTAAATATGAGTGAGTAAGCGTAACTTAGTTATCTATGGTAGTTTGCTATATCAAGTAAATAAACTCATGTGCCCGAACAAGCGGACTTATATGGTGTCACTAACGTAGGATTCAGTCTTAAAAGTATTGTAGGCACTCTAGAGTGGAAAAGTATTCCGCCTCGAACTATCTTGCGTACTATAACGGTAATATATTAATATGAGTGAAAGTAGATAAAAGCATTTGCACCGAAATTACTCATAGCGGACGTTGCGAAGCAGCGAGAAAAGTATATACGGCATACTTGGAGCGAGACTCGCAGGAAAATGCTTTCAAGAAAGAGCACAACAATTTAGTCGTGGGTGATATTTTGGCCCGTGTATTGAAGGACAATCAAACAATCCAAAATCATGGATGAAACGCTGTAGCCCCACCCGTCAACTCGATAGAGCAGTACTATCACATATAGGCGGATAAAGACCAATTGTTTATGGAGTTAATCTAGTGAAAGGAAAAATAAGTCTTCTGAGTGAGCAGTATCTAAAAGCGAGGTAATTATTCCCTAGTATCTTTGGATATGCATACGCACCTCATCTAATACCGTGAGTTAGTTCGATGTGAGGTTTCCTATGACACTCATATATTATTTTATTTGTTTTGTTAAGGCCAGGATGTTTAATAATTAGTCAATTCATAGTAGTAATAGAAAAGAGACTCACCTGATCGAATAAGATAGAATGTATTATAGAAGTCGTACTTAGAAGATAGGAAGTAAATATATTATTAGGTATTGGGTTTTAATTAGGATTGAAATTGTGCTACAGAGAGTTGAAGTAGACCAAAGACGATTAATATCAGTCCTCTATCTATCCAGCATACATATTCGAAGAGAGAGAAGGGAAATATAGATGAATAATCGGATAAGTATTTAAAATGAACCAGAGCAAGTCCAGAATAATATATAGAGGGAGATCACTAAGACTAGAGATAATTGAAGTTGTAAGTAAAATGAAGTTAGTATACCTGAAGTCATACTGACATATGTTGGATACGTAAGTATTATTAAGATATGCTGCGTGATTAAGATAGTAATATCTAAGATTTCATATGATTATAACTATAATATAGAATATATAAGATAGTATTAATAAAGTAATAAGACATAGAACCGCCCGGATCTGATCACTGAGATAATCATAAAAATATTGACCGTATAAGGAAGAAGTCCGCTTACATTATCCATACAATGACTGTATTTTTGTATACTCGATATATTTTGAAAAAGAATAACTAACTATATAAGTATAGCATAAATGATAAGGAAGAAATTACTACAATAAGGATAGGGATGAACTGTTGAGTAAAGAGGTCAGTTAGAATATGACAGTTGACCATACACCTCACGGTCATGCTGTTGGAAATAGTATATCAAGCGCCACCATACCAAGTCTCCCCGTAATTCCTAAGGTCGGAAAAACCTAAATAATTATATATATTGATTATATAAATAGTGAAAAGTACTATTATATACACACAGTAGACTTACGTATTACGTGAGCCGTGAGATAAGCTCTATTAAACTAGTGCGAACAAGTGAGAAGTAAAGAGATGATAATTCAAGATGGTCTACTAAGATAATAATATCTAAGAGTATTGTTAGTAAGTATTAAAAGATCTTATAGTAATATAGAATAAAGTAGAGCTATATAAGGGTGAGATAGATTAGTAAAGGGATTACATGAAGCATAGTCATTATCCTTTATTTCGGAAAATAGTGAGGTTGAGCATTGCGCACTTCCACACTGTGGAATGAGCTAGTTTATCGTGATATAGTCAATAGTAGAATATAGTTAGAACACTGAGCGGCCGGTATTATAGCACGTAGAAGCTAAACTCATCTCACCTCAATACTTCTTAATGAGGTAATAATGTCATCATTATACGGGCCTTCCACGCCTTCTGATAGTCATATTATACTCGTGTAATTTTTCTAGTGAAGCCCTCAACAAAAATTTCTAATCTATATCCCAGGACTAATGGTATGGATACTTATTAAGAAAGTAGAAGGATGAGTAGGAAAGAGGAATGCCATAAATATATCGTCATGGTAGTTAACAGATTAGTAAGCGAAAAATAGGAAGGCAGAAGAGATTGGCTTTTCAGTTGGAGAGATCATTATAAGTACAAAACAGTACGTGCTTGTAACTGATAATTTACTAAATATTATGAAATAGAGATACGATAAACAGTGGAAAAATATCAAACAGTAAGTATAGTACAAATGCAAATATATAATATTATATATATATTATATTATTAGTTAGAGCTGTGATATTGATTATTTTAGCTATGAAGGCTTGAAGATTTATCAGTGTTTAATTACCTTAAAGGATAGTTTACGCGTAGCTCACCTTCTGAGTTATATATTTAATTAAAGTACTACGCTTTGCTCAGTCAGAGAGTGTCCTGCCAATCAGATTTCTCGCTGTAATAGATAAATTAGCGAGATATGATGATATAGGTAGTAACGAAGTATAATTTTTATCACAATACCCGATCAACGTCGCATGTAGGTCTAGTGATTGCTCCTTTAATGGGCGGAAGAGGAGCACAATAGGATTTGAAGACTTATATGAAATAATGATAGTAAGATGAAAT
This sequence comes from Trachelipus rathkii, assembly GCA_015478945.1. Lineage (NCBI taxonomy): Eukaryota > Metazoa > Arthropoda > Malacostraca > Isopoda > Trachelipodidae > Trachelipus > Trachelipus rathkii. The sequence goes on from JABUQX010025505.1 coordinate 44,729, forward strand.
AGAATATTAGTTCTATGAAATAAAAGAATGAACCTGCTATCATCATCACATCAACATTACAGCTCCCCTTGTATCTATCCAGAAGCTCGAGATAAGTACGTCCCTGAGTACAATAGCATATCATATATATCTCAATTATAGTTAGCGTAGAGCAACGCAATGCCCCCCAATCGCCCGGAATCTAAAATGATGCCTAGATATTAATATATTAATATTTAATAATTATAATATATATATATAATATATATTTATATATATATATATATATTATATATAATATATGCGCTTTGCGGTGCACGCTCAAAATTGACTGTAGTGAAATTATTGATATATTCTAGCGTGAGATAACTGTCAGAAGAAGTCGATAGCCTGACTTAAAAGAGCACACAGCTTTCTACACCAAATGTGGAGAGAAGACGAAGAAACGAGGTTAAAAGCATAAAGAGTAGAATGAAAATAATAAATGTATATATTGATTTTACTAATTATATTAGTTCAGATATTAGTATAATAATATATAACTAATCTACCTCTCATTTCAAGTCTTATATTTCGATTGTAATTATAATCATTTTTTACATTTTTTATCTACTTATATATATATATAACGGTATATATATGTAATTTTTTTTATTAGTCAAGATTTAGGGGGGGGGCAAGTGCCCCCCCTGCACCTATTCTGGCACGTTGGATCGGGCGTTTGGGGGTTTTGCGGCTGCTTCTAGCCATCGCCTCTTCGCCATATTGTAGGTAATAATAGACTTGTCATTTCGCATCTGGTGGACGCGTCCCGCGACTTCTGTCGTGAGAACAAGCGTGGAGGAGCTGTATCGCAATAGCATGTAAAGCAAATGCCGTGAGTGGTGATGGACGCCAGGTATCACAATATGTATGTGTGCCTGGTCCGGAATAGTCTGTAAGAGTCTATATATTGCGTCACTGACCCATCCGAAACTAGCAAATACGTATAGCATACGAACTCGAGTATACTGTTCTCTATAACTAAATGACCATTTACAGGCTGATGAACAGTGCTATCGGAGTGAGGTGTATAAATATTCATCTATATATATATAGTTTATCTATATTTTACTTAAATAACTCTCTCGCTAATATTTTACTAATAAATTCAGGCTAGAAAATCGTATATATGTCAATAATAGGTAGACTCACTTTTATATTCGACGAGCAATAAAGCGTAGTACTTTCATAAATAACGTATAAGGTGATGTACGACATTATATACACTATTACCTTGGTTCCTCCTTTGATGAAATCATTTCTAGCTCTTGCCAAAAAATCTCTACACAATTGTTACTCATCCTTTCTCCTCTTCATTCGATCCTGATGGCTCCTGTTCCTAACTCTCCAACTGGAAAAGGCCAATTCTCTTCGGTCACCTATACTATATCAATTTTTATACTCACACTATACTCAACCCATACGATTCTATACTTCTATCTTCATCTCCTTCCTTATTTATATCAAGTGTCCCTTAATATGCCTTGTGAGCTATATGATGATTACATTTGAGATTCGAGGTATGTAGCATGGCGCTCTATCATGTAAATTCTAATGATAAATAGTATGGAATTAGCGGATGGCTATACTACGATTGGCATTCTCCCTGTGATTTGTGATATAAGGTAGTCAGTGTGTGATATCCTGATTAGCTTAATGCTACTGAGCTCTTATATATATATATATAATCGTTTCTAATAATTATATCGTATCACGTATCAGTATTCTCATATGTCACTATCGAAACTAAGCTCTTTAAAATATCATGTGTTGTGAAAGTATGAGCGCTAATATTGATCCAAATATATAACCTTTTCCGTAAAAAAGGAAGCGATAGCTTGAATTCACTTTACTTAAAATGATTACGTTATACACTATACTCTAATATATAGTCATCTTGATCATGTTGATTGCTATATTATTTAATCTTTGTGAATTATGGCCATCTCGTATATTGCTCCCATGTTTTACTATTATGGTTTTTCCATCAATGCCTATAATTTTTCCTTTATCTTATAGGGTCCGCCAGCTAACTAGTAGTCATGTTTGGTTTTAAACACATGCAGTATACTTACTGTTGCAACATACATATATGGTTTAATTTGAAGACTATATAATTCATGACCTGTAAATGCATACAAGTAGCTGAGAGATATGGCGCTTAGATATAATTTCCTTATACAAACAATTTTGATAATACTCATAGGGTAGAGTGGAGATATTGGGGCGAACATCATTTCTTTGCCAAAATTGGAATTTTTCACTATCTCACTTCTCTTATTTGTACTATTTAATTAATGTTCTAGTTTTATCTTTCCTTAAATTACGGATATCAAACTCAGTATAGTTGTTGATCGGATAGCGACTTTTCTATTATCTGTCTATTGTGGTGTTCCGTACATGAGTTTACTGTCTTTAATCTTCAGAAAGAAAATATTTAACTTTTTGTTAAAATTTGGTGGAAGCATTTATCGATAGATTAATAAATATTTACTTACATTTATTAGAAAATGTTTTATATCTTTCTTTAAATATTTATAATAATTAAATATTATTTAATTATAAATAAATGAATATCCCTATAGAAAATTATATAGGTATACATCATTATTCGTAAATATATTATTATGTATAGAGACCAATGCTGTAATAACATCATATTAATTTATTATATTACATTATGTTGCCTATAAAAATACTTTCTTATATATAATACATGCAAAATATTACTTATATTTAACTCATATATTTGATACATTTAATCATATGTTTTACGGGATAGATCACCTTCTCTCCATTGCTCTCAATCCAATAATTTAAATTTGATTGTTGAACAGATTTAATTATTAATTGATGACCTTTTTCATATAAAACGAATCCGGAGGAAAATTACCAACGATTTATTAACTATATTAGAAAAATGTATAACATAAAAGCGGCAGGAAATGGATGAAGATTCCTTCCAGACTCTTTATAATAGCAAGAAAAAAAAAGAAAAGAGAGAGAGAGAGAGAGAGAGAGAGAGAGAGAGAGAGAGAGAGAGAGAGAGAGAGAGAGAGAGAGAGAGAGAGAGAGAGAGAGAGAGAGAGAGAGGAGAGAGAGAGAGAGAAGAGGAACAAACAGTCTGTGCAAAGACCCACCGGAAAATGATTTCTGCAAAATTGTCACGCTTATAAATAACTTAAACTGATTAATACGAACTAATGACAAGCCTAATCCTTGCTACACTTCCTGTAGATCGTACAGAGGACATCTTTCTGTACTGGAAGCCGATGCCGTACTTTTGCCGAACGCATGAAAGTCCGCGCCATCCTTGAAAAACATTTCAAAGATGTTTCAACGTCGAGGTCGTAGTGTAATGAAATGCAAACAAAATAAACTAAGAGTATTACCATATTAAAAGCTATTAAATAGTAAACAAAAGTATATTTTTTATTGTGTTACGCTATTTATTCTTGATAATTAGCGTTTAGTAATTTTAAAGTATCGCTAATCGGGTATCATTATTGCTATCATTACTGCACTAATTTAAAAACATAGTGTAAGTATCGCAATGGCTGATGCCTTGCATATATATATAATATTATATATATATTATATATATATATATATTATATTTATATATATATATAATATATATATATATATATATATTATAATATATATAATATATATATATATATATATAATAGCAGGGTGTATAAAGAATGGACCTATCAAATGGTCGCCAACAATTCCGACCCATACTTTCAATGAAAACTGGTGTTGGGATGGCGGTTTCAACTATTGCAGTGTGGGTTCTCATTCAGGCCACATATGATGATTGTTGTGGAAATCATCGATATGGCGTCTCTGGAAAAATTTGTCTCATTCGGTGAACAATATTCTGCTAAATGGTGAGGATTGTCTGCATTTTCTGTTGTATCCATACGACACAAAGCTACTCTGCAGGAAATATCTGTTGGTACATCAGTGTCTTGCACTCGTTTGGATGTGAAGTAAGGGTACAGAAAGTAGATTTTTCAATACCCTGAACTCTCAATGAATTACAACTTAGTGGTTTCATCAGGATATTCCAGTATACTGCTGTAGGTTGTCCTCAGTTCTTGGAGAACCTGTTCTTCGACATCTGAAGTTGATACTGTGCGAGGCCGCCCGTTTCCAGTATGAAGTTTTTTATCTCTTTGCTGTATATCTAATATGTTCATGCAGCGGTGCAAACATAGTATGAGTCAGGTGACACGATAGGGTACATTTCTTCATAGAGAAGCATGGCTTTAATGAATACGTTCGTACGACCGTAAACAAAATGCATATCGCACATTTCACTATGTGTATCATTTTGAAAATACTGAGCAACACTTGAACACAAGAGCTTGACTGTGACACGGACTAGTCATAATGTTATACGTTTAGAAAGGGCGGGTGGCCCGGATGGATTCCTGCCGCTGGCTTTGGTGAATATGTTGCTTACAGCGTTGGTGGTGCTTTGGTTGAATAGCTAGTAGGTAATGGTTAGTAGCGAGTTGGGACATTGTTGGAAACACGCACAGTTCAACCTATTCCGAAAAAAGGAAAGGCCGCTCTGATCCTTCTAATCTATCGCCTCTATGCTCTCACCTTGTATTCTATCTAAGACATTCTAAGCACTTTTTTCACGCATCACTTCTTAGACGCATTTGGAATCTCATTCACTCTTTCGATCGCCAGTAATTGGCTTTCGGCGTCAAGGTCTACTGGCGATATACTTCCTATTTACCGATTTATGGTTTTTCCGCTCTAGGAACTACGGGGAGACTTGCGTAGTGGGCGCTTGACATATCCAAAGCAAGTGACCGGTCGACACGCTTCACTACTCTCCATGCTCCCCTCCTTTGGGTTTCCTCCTTCTCTTTGCTTACTTATGTCTAGTTTTCTTTCAAATCGCTCAATATCGGCTGTTGTTGACGGAGCGCTTTCTTCTTCTTTTTTCTGTCAATAGTGGTGTTCCTCAGGGGTTCTGTCTTATTCTCCTATTTATTCCTACTTTTCATTAATGATCTTCTCACCTGCACATCTAACTCTATCCACTCATATCCGATGACTCGACCCTCCATTCTTCAACTCATTTCAAATTTGCTCCTCCTTTTGCTTCGAATTGCCTCTCGTCTTAATCTTTCCGATTCTATTCTCGCTGATCTGGATAGAATTTCCCTGTGGGGTCGTCTCAACCTTGTGAAATTTAATTCTTTAAAAACTCAACTTCTACAAATCTCCCTCTCTAAGACACCTTCTAACTTTCTTATATATCTCTTTCGACGGTTCTCTCGTCTCTCCTGTGACAATATAAACATCCTTGGCCTTAACATAAAAAAAAAATGTCTTGGAACCCTCACACACATCAAACTGGGAGTTCTGTTTTTCGAGACGCGAACTATTTTTCCTCTCTCAGTTACTCCAGCTACAAGGGTCTCATCCTCTCTTGTATGGGGTACTGTTCTCATATCTGGGGGCTCTGGTTTCACCCGGCTTTTGGACAGGGTTGAGTCAAAAGCCAAAAGGCTTATAAACTGTTCTGTAACTTTCCAATTCACTTGACCGTCTATCTTTGTGCGTGATGCTGGTGCTTTTTTCTTTTTTCTGTAGGTACCATAGAGGCAAGTGCTTGAGGGAACTGATCACTCGTATGTTACCACCTTTAAACCCTCGCCCTCGTAGCACAGGGGTGTGTGTCTGCTTCTACGAATTTTGTGCGGATATTTGGCAGTTTCACGCTTGTTCGCTGTGGTGCTTCCTTCTTTCCTGCCACCTCTGTTCCGTGGAATTTTCTTCCATCTTCTGTGTTCCTGCTGAATTTAATCTCCTCACTTAAAAGCCTGCGTCTGTGCTCATCTGAGCGTATTTGAAAGCTGCGAATGCAAATTTGGCGGGGAACACCCCAACCCTAAAAAAGAATACAACTAAGCCGTGAATGGTGGTGAAAACGTGTAAAAAAAAAAAAAAAAAAAAAAAAAAAGAAAAAAAAAAAAACGGAACTAGTAAATAACAGGTAGGTTAACCTTTTCTACGCGTATATTTGTGCTTATTTTTAAAGGTTGAGATGTGGCACGGGGAGTAGTAATGCCCACTTTTGAGCAGTAACACCCTTTTCGATCAGGAAGGATTAGAAGGTAGCTGTGCTGAAACTTGGATATAATCTATTGAGGTTATTAAGCTCGATCCGACGAGTTTTCAAAGATCGCTAAGGTATGTATATAGGAGGTAGCTCCCCCCCGAGAGCGAACGCAAAATATTGCGCTTACGCCCTTGTTGCCCTGCTTCCAAGCGAGCGAAGATTAGGCCTAAAGGTTTCCCATTCGAGCGTCGATGAGAAACTCGTGGGTAGACGAGATTACTTACCCTGCGTCCCGACCAGGGGGACGCAAGCCCCCTAAAAATTAATTGATCGTAGAAAGCTGAAATTTGGATGGTGTATAGAAGCAGCGAAAGGAGTCTGAACGTAATCTCGTCTAACGACTGAGAATTACGTACCCTGCGTCCCCCCGTAAGGGGGACCGCCCCCCTAAAAATTAAATTGATCGTAGAAGGCTGAAATTTGGATAGTGTATAGAAGAAGGAGAAAGGAGTCTGAATCTGTAAAGTTTGAGTTGGCAACGGCACCGGTGCTGGCTCACGGGCGGGGCCGCCAGCAGGCCCCGGGCCGACGCGTGTGGCGCAATCCGACGCGCAAATGTGGCGCCTGCAAGCGCGATTCTGGCCTCGAGATACGCAAACGTGTTCCTGTAATTTTTAAAAAATTTTATTTTATTGTTTTTTAGCTTTTAACGGTGAGCTTTTGTTTTCAACATAATTTTTTTCAAAAAATTATTATTTTTTTATTATTTTTTTAAATTTATTTTTGTCTTTACTAAATTTTTTTATGCTTTTCATGTTTATAACGTAAAAATTTACGTTTTTACATACCCTAAATCAGTAAATCAAACCATCATCCAGTCACCCTCTGTCCATCTGTAATCTATTGATCTATTGATTCAAGTCATATTTTTTATTAAAATTGTTATGTTTTACATACCCTAAATCAGTAAATCAGTAAATCAAACAACTCTCCCCAACCCCTCCTACCCATCTATTGATCTATTGATCAATTGATTCAAGTCATATTTTTTATTAAAATTGTTATGTTTTACATACCCTAAATCAGTAAATCAGTAAATCAAACTGCCCTCCCCACCACCCTCCTACCCATCTATTGATCTATTGATCTATTGATCTATTGATCTTTTGATATATTGATCTATTGATTCAAGTCATATTTTTCTCTAGTATAAGTAAGTTCTTTGGATAAAAGCAGGAAAAGAAAACAAGTTTTTATTTTAAAGTCTTTATAACATAAGTGCAAACTACATAATCGTTAACAATATAAATTTTTAGCATCAAGTATATTTACAAGTTTATTAAAAGAAACATTATTTAAAAAACATATAATGAAATAAATACAGTATACACCACATAAATTAGACCTGATAGGTTGTACAGGAAAATATAAGGTCTTAACATATTGAACATTATTATATTTTAAAAAAGATGTTACATAATAGTAGTAGGAACCACATATTGTTCGTGTTTCTGACAGCGACCTTTTTGACCTTTTTTGACCTTGACCTTTTTTGAGCCCAAATTTTTACCCGACCTTACACTTCTTTGGGAAACTGAATTTTTTTTTTACCAGAAAAATCATTTTTTTGGCCTTGACCTTTTTTTCGCCTTGTAATTTTTTGGCAACCCTAATTTTTTGGCAACCCTAATTTTTTTGGCAACCCTAATTTTTTGGCAACCCTAATTTTTGCAACCCTTCGAAGAAGGGTTGCGCCAAACGGTTGCGCAGCAACCGTTGTACGTGTCCCACCCTAATTTTTCCGACCAAACCTTTGGTCTTCCATGGGTCAATTTTGGCCCACCCTAATTTTTGCTCCCCCTTTAGGGGCTTAGCCCCTTTTTTGATATTTTGCTAGCCTACACCTAGACTCACTCAGGCCTCACATAGCCTCACACCCAGCCTACGCCCTAGTCTACACCTAGCCTACACCTACACCTAGCCTCCACCACGCCTTACCTAGCCACACCTACACCTAGCCTCCGCCCAGCCTTCTCCTAGCCTACACCTACACCTAGCCTCCACCCAGCCTTCACATAGCGTGCACCTACACCTAGCCTACACCCAGCCTACACCTATCCTACACCTACACCTAGCCTCCACCCAGCCTTGAGCTCAGCCAGGTACCTGCCACCTTGCCTTTGGTAGGTATCTGTGCTAACATGAGGTCATGTGGACCTGACCTGTTTGGATCTGTCCTAACTTATTTCATCAACACACACACACGACACACACACACACACACACACACACACACACAACACACACTACATACAACAGAAGAGAACAAGCACAAACATTCCTATGACACTTAACACTCGCCCATAGTACTTACACTTACATTTACACTTATACACACGCTGACACAAACACACTACCAACCCTTTGGTCTTCCATGGGTCAATTTTGGCCCACCCTAATTTTTGGACTTCCTTAATTTTCGGCAGACCTAATTTTTCGACCAACCCTTTGGTCTTCCAGGGTGCAATTTTGAGACACCCAAATTTTTCGTCAACCCTTTGTATTCTACGGTCACAATTTTGGGCATTGTAACCTTTTTTTGACCTTGTAGCTTTTTGATGTCTTGATGGTTCCCAATCACCGTAAGGAGCATCTAGTGATGTCTATAGTGTTCTATGAGTAATAGATGAGTGCCAGGTGAGTGCCCAGTGAGTGCCAATGAGTGCCAAGTGAGTGCCAATAAGTGCCAAGTGAGTGCCAATGAGTGGCCAAGTGAGTCCCATATGGCCAAGTGAGTGCCACAATAGTGCCAACTGTGCACTTTTTTTCAAAAGCCTTTCTAGCCTCTCACCCCCTGAGCCTAGAATAGCCCTAATATGGGTGTCTACCCCTAGGTTATAAGGTATGAGGAATCGATTGGTGTATATTACAAGTTGCTAGGATGCTTCCTACTATGAGTTAGTCTTTTTCTAACACTTATAGCCTATATATATTATATATATATATATATATATATATATATATATATATATATTATATATATATATATATTATATACTATATATATATATATATATATATATATATATATATATATATATATATATATTACTTACACACTATGTCACTTATACACACATACACTATGACACTTATACATACATTCACTATGTCACTTATAATCACATACACTATGACACTTATACACACATTCACTATGACACTTATACACCTATTCACTATGACACTTATAAGCACTTACACTTACATACACACTATGACACTTATACATACACACTATAAACTTATAAGCACTTACACTTACATATACACTATGACACTTATAAGCACTATGACACTTACTTATAAGCGCTTACACTTGCCATAGACACTTACACTAGCCCATATGCACTTACACTCACACACACACACACACACACACACACACACACACAGATACACTTACACTTACACTCACACACTCGATATTTTGATTCCTTAACTTTGATGCTTCAATAAGAACAGAGATCATATTAATGTCTTACCAAATAAGTTCATAACGCTGCCCACAGGACGCAGCAAGCGCCCCTCCCCGCAAAGATGCCAGCTTCCGCACCCGCAAGGTGCCGACCGCGCCAGTTCCGCCCGACGCGTTCCCGCGTTCCCGCCGCCACGTGCGCCCGCAGGCGCAATATTTCCGCGTACCCGCCCGCCGCGTGCGCCCGCAGGCGCAAATATTCCGCGTAACGAAAATATGATTCAATGGTACTATTCAAAGACATTTACTGCGACATAAGACGATTCATTCATTTTATCTTCATACTTATACATTTTTATTATAAACGTATCGCGATCCTAAAATTGTAACTCATTACAGACATCTTTTATATTTCATTTACTTAATACTTTTTTAATTTATAAATTTTTAAAAATTGTATGTAAGAAGAAAAAACCAGAGTGTCTGATATATAAACATTTTATTTACTACAATTGTACGAAATTTTATTAAAAACATTAACATTACATACCTTAAAACAGTAAATCAATAGAGGTGTTACTTAACACCTAAGGGATTAGTATGCCTTTGTTTTACTGTTTTACTCGGCTTTAACTCATATGTTTTACTGCTTTATCTTATATGTTTAAAACTACATACC
>JABUQX010025505.1:57500-60000 GCA_015478945.1 Trachelipus rathkii
TATATATATATATATATATATATATATATATATATATATATATATATATATATATATTTTATATACTATATATAAGGTTAACTATTAAATAATAATACAGGAATATTAATATTATATAACACTTCCACATACATTTTACACATAATGTTTATGATTATTTTATAATAAAATTCTCTAAATCTTTGCAAATATGCCAATCATTTATATCATTATCAATGATATAGTTTCGAATCTCAGTAATACCTTCAGTTAACACATATGTAAAAAGTTCCCGCTCAGATATCATAGTATATTTACATTCTGGATCACCTGCATAAATACTTTCTTGCCATTGTTTTCTAAGTAGATAAATGAATTTCTGTACGTCTATAGAACATAGGAAGCGATCGATGATGGGCGTAGGATCATCGATCAGAGTTTTCTTAAATGCGTGGTATTCTTGGTATAACATGTAATTATTAACGGTTTACGCTAATTAGATAACACAATATATCTTCTTTCATCTGCATTAACCAATTCGCTAATACCTCTAACATATATTCAGCTGCATTAGCCTGAAAATGTAGAATCCAAATGATGTAGGTTCAAATATACTGATGTTTCATTATTTCTCTCCCATAACCTAACTTCCAAACTGATTATGTTTTTGGGATTGGTTTTATTAAAAAAAAATGCTAGAGTAAGTTGCTTATCACTGGTTTCTTCGCACAGGCTAATAACTGTTTCGGTCCAGTTTAAAGCTGAGCTTGGTTTAAAGTATTCTGTAAGCCACTCTTCAGTGTGATTACATATACAAAGTAATTCATCTGGACTCACGAAAATACGCTTGGTATTATAACAGGGTGATTGGGTAGCACACTTGAAAAATTCAAATCCATCGGGTTTTCTTTTATATAAGAATGAAACCCTACTTCCTGGGATCTTGATTTCCCACTGGACAATGTCTTGTATTGAGGTATACCTGTTAAGGTGAATCATGATTTACACTTAGTGAAAATAGAACACTTTTATTACAAATCAGAGAACTTGTGCACCGCTTAACAGCCAAAACGAGTATGATTTTAAAATGGGTTTGGATCTAAAACATACCTTCTCAAATATAAGTTTAAAGAACTAAGATAATTTTCACCCAATCCCAGATAAGGCTCAGGATATGAAAAAACATGTTTTTACATACCTAAAAGGCAGAAAGCGAAAAAATAATTCTCGGCCAATCACATACGAGCTCATATAGAGATAAGGATTACCCGACCAATCACAAGTAAAGGTAAACATTTCCTTCCTACCTGCTTAAAGGATCTTACCGATCCATCATGTTTCAGTTTGAAATATATTTATAAAAATAATAATAACATGATTCTTGTCTATACTGGAATTACCTTTTGACCCGGTATTAGGCTTAAATCAGCCCGGGATACAAAAAAGGTTTATCCTAAATTTAGGCCTAAATTTAGGCCTAACGTAGTTATTGCACCACATTTTACAGAAAGAGGTCAGTTTGAAATATATTTTGACCTGGTATTATTTTGACCTGGTATTAGACCTAAATCGCCCCGGGGTACAAAAAGGATTATCCTAAATTTAGGCCTAAAGTAGTTATTTCAACACATTTTACAGAGAGAGGTCAGTTTTCGTATCTGTAAGGAGTGCGGTTGTTGTGTTTTCTCGTGATGGATTGTCAATGTAAATAGATATAATTAAGAAAATCCGAATTATTTACTACTTAAAAAAAATTTGAATATTTTAGTATACAATGAGCGAATAATATAAATGTAAGGAATAATTGTTATTTTTAAATAAAAACCAGAAAGATTTTTAATAAAATACATGTTATGCTAGCAGAGAAGAACTTATTTTTGTTATTTTAATACTTATTACATGGCTAAAGATAATGTAAAGCAGTAATTCAATAGAACAAAACGTGGCATAGCTTGGTGTAGAGGGGTGCTAGGGGCTTGCCTTACTGAATTTCTGATTTATTGTCTTTAAGGTACGTAAAATATATGTTTTTAATAAAATTTTCAATAAATATTTAGTAAAAGTTTATTTTTAAATTGATAGCCTTAAAATTCGACCAATTAAGAATCATTCTGCTAATGAAGTTCTTCTCTACCTTTATAAATATGTATACAAAGAGAGAGAGAAAATAATAACTTGTTCAAGATAATGATTGATTTATTATAGAAGTTTTAAGAAACTTTGAAATAATTTTAGTTAGATTTGAATGAGTGATATAAATGTCCGTGTTTAATTAAAACATAAAACGTTTTGTTGGTGTTAAGTGAAGTTGTGTGTGTGTGTGTGTGTGTGGGTGTGTGTGTGTGTTGTGTGTATGTGTGTTCTAAATAATAATACCAATAGGCATGAAGTAATAACACTAAGTAAAATAATAAAAAATAAAAATAAAATGTTAATAAATTAATACGTATATGTGTTAGTGAGTGTGCGTGTGTGTGTGGTGTGTGTGTGTTGTGTGTGTTGTGTTGTGTTGTGTTGTGGT
>JABUQX010025505.1:65000-91617 GCA_015478945.1 Trachelipus rathkii
TTATTTTATAATGGCTGTTTTATAATAAAATAAAATTATTTGCATTGTAATTACGTTATACATTTCCGAAACTAAAATATATTTGTTTGTAATGTGGTTTGCGCCTGATCTTTGTCTTTACGGTAGACTTATCCGTCTAGCATTTGGAGTATTAGATTCATGGAAAAGTTGGTATATTTTTTTTATTCTCAAAGGGAAGCGAAAAAAAAAATATTTGAAAAAAAAAAATGTTTTACTGTAACTCTGTAAGCCCTAAGCTGAGTCAGAGTCGAAATTTTGAATTTGACTGCTGAGCGGAGTCGGAGTCGGAGTCGAAATTTTTTGTTTGAGTGGAGTCGGAGTCGGTAGTCGGAGTCGAAAATTTTTTGTTTAAGTGAGTCGGAGTCGGAGTCGGAAGTCGAAATTTTTTGTTTAAGTGGAGTCGGAGTCGGAGTCGGAGTCGAAAATCCAAATTTGAATTTAAGGAGTCGAGTCGGAGTCGAAAAATTTATTTTACGACTCCGCAGCCCTGGAAATAAGTTAGGACAGATCCAAACAGGTCAGGTACCTACATGACCTCAATGTTTTAGCACAGATACCTACCAAAGGCAAGGTGGCAGGTACCTGGCTGAGCTCAAGGCTGGGTGGAGGCTAGGTGTAGGTGTAGGATAGGTGTAGGCTGGGTGTAGGCTAGGTGTAGGTGCACGCTAGGTGAAGGCTGGGTGGAGGCTAGGTGTAGGTGTAGGCTAGGTGAAGGCTGGGTGGAGGCTAGGTGTAGGTGTAGGCTAGGTGAAGGCTGGGTGGAGGCTAGGTGTAGGTGTAGGCTAGGTGTAGACTAGGCGTAGGCTGGGTGTAGGCTATGTGGAGGCTGAGTGTAGGCTAGGTGTAGGCTAGCAAAATATCAAAAAAGGGGCTAAGCCCCTAAAGGGGGAGCAAAAATTAGGGTGGGCAAAATTGACCTGGAAGACCAAGGTTTGTCGAAAAAATTAGGGTGGGACACGTACAACGGTTGCTGCGCAACCGTTTGGCGCAACCGTTTGGCGCAACCCTTCTTCGAAGGGTTGCAAAAATTAGGGTTGCCAAAAAAATAGGGTTGCCAAAAAAATTAGGGTTGCCAAAAAATTAGGGTTGCCAAAAAATTACAAGGCGAAAAAAAGGTCAAGGCCAAAAAAAGTTAAGGTAAAAAAAAATTCAAGTTGCCCAAAAAGGTCAAGGTCAGGTAAAAATTTTGGGCTCAAAAAAGGTCAAGGTCAGAGAAAAAGGTTAAAAAAAGGTCGCGGTCAGAAACACGAACAATATGTGGTTCCTACTACTCATAATGATTACTAAACATAAAATCTAAATGCAGAGAGTCAAGGAAATATACAACATTATTTTTATTCCTATACACGGCTATCCAATGTCCATTGCTCGAAACATCCCTAGGAGAAGTGTTGAAGATAAGACCAGAGTCGGTATCCAATTTCACAAAACCGAGTTCATTACGGGCGAACACCCCTAAAAATCTTCTTTCGTTTTCGAATGCGTTTAATATTTCTTCTTCATTCATCATTATAATTCCAAGATTATAATTTTTCGTACTCTGTTAATCTCGATGATTTGAGGATGTTCCAGATACAACCCATGTAACTGAGATTGAGGATGTCAAACTTTGTCCAAATTTGAGACTCAACCCTAATGTTCCTTTTCTTAGGATATTGAGATGATAAGCATTACAAGCTGAAAGATCAGCAGTGAGATCGTATGCATATAAATTACTGTTTTCAAACATAAGTCTTGAGATCAAACACGCTGCTGCCGTTATCGCTGCAAGAGATACAGTTATTGACAATAAATCTAAAAAGGACGGCGAAGCGAGGGAAGAATGTGGTTTCCATAATCCCATCTGCATAATCACGAACCGTTGATGGTTGACCATTCAAGTGTAAACTGATACCTCTAAGTCCCGAAAATGGGTTAATATTTAAAGGCAGACTTTCCATAGTTTCCAGAATAAGCATCGTGTTCTACAATTCTTATTATTACCTTCTGAGGTAAGCCACGCTATTGACCAATGTTAGGTATATTGAATACTAATACTCGATAATCCTTGGGTAAAGTTAAAAATTTAGTCTCAATTCTTCTTGATTGGGATATTTGGCCTGGTAATACGTCATACCAAGATGGTATTTCTCTATTTCTATATGTTTAATGGGCTAAGATATATTTCACTTACGTATATAAAGATAAGCACCCAGTAATTTAAAAGATAGGCTTTGTGCAGTAGTTGTGGCTAAAATAGCGCTTTTAACATTAAGAGCAAATTCAGGTGTAGATCTAGTTTTAAGGAATTTAAAAACCCCTTTGATGCGAGGGCCACTGATTGTTGTAAGAAAGAGGTAGATGTCTTCCTCGCCCAGAGGAGAGAGCGACCGTTTACAACGTCAATAATATTCATAACGTTTATTTTTAGATTTGCAGCGTTCGTTCTGTAGTTTTCTCTAGAAATCTTTAAATCTGTAATCTCACTCCACATCGCATCTCGCCAGATGAAGACTCCTGCCAGCATCTTGGAATAATTTAGTGAAGTATTCAATATAATACTTCGATATGGGTAACTTGCAGCTCGATGCTCCTAGAAGATGTTTGCATTTAAAAATAACATCAAGTTGATTAACACGTAATACAGGATAATTTGTCTCGTGGATACTATGTGATCGGTTCCTGTGAGATCTGAACCATCTTCGTTTACTAACTTAGTCTTCAAATATAAAAACACATTCGAAGGGTCAAGATATTGGTCAGAAGTGCCTGGGATATTGAATTCGAAAGGTACATCTGTATTTGTGATTGCGTGAACGGGATTAATACTAATAAAGTTGGATTCACTCACACTGATCTGTGTAGGGTTTACTGAGAAGAGATCCAATTCACTCTTACAACAGCTGGGCTGGAGGGATGGAGGAAATGCATCTTGATGGTACAATCACTGGACGTATAATGATGAGAGATTTGTTTAAACATTCTTATATACGAAATAGTTTACAGGTTTATCACTGCTTATGTAAAAAAAGTTACCACTTATCATCGTTATTAAATCGCAAAACAACATCAATACACTTTTTCTTTAGTGGTCTTCCTATTTCTCTTTATAGGTTTTTTTACGGCTACCTACACCTTGACCAGTCATCTTAACGCGTACTTTTTCGTTTAACATCATCTAACATTTCATCAGAAGCATCGCTAGTCGACGTTTACAGCTGTTTGAGTCGATACGCCCATAATATCCTGGAAAGTATCTATACCTGTCCTAGCTGCTTTTTAGCGAGGTATTTACCTCCTGATTTAAAACAAAGAGATAGCACGTCTGAACAACGATGCAAAAAAATTCACCTAAACCATATCCCTCTGCATTCTTGAGCCCCTGAAGACTCGTTCTCTTTTCGCATTCATTATTATATTATTTAAACGGAGCTTCTTCTAATGTGTACTTACAAACAACCTTTTGGGGCCCCCCCTGGTTCCCCCCCCCCCCCATCGTGAATGGGTATGGATTACCTTCCACGTCTCTTATATAAATACGAATTGAACTCAGTTGGGTCTTACTCACGGTAAATAGTGAACATTAGAAAGCTTAATAACTCTATTTACCTTTAGGAAAAATGAACTACTCTTAAACAAAAGGCTTTAGTATTCCCTACATACTGATGATCTATAATATGAATAAACATAGGCCATACCATGATCTTGGACATCTTGAAGGCATGCATACAAAATGTAACGAACTCTCGGTGTCATTTTTTTGAAGACATACCTCTCATCGTTGGTATATAACGCATTAGATCCTTTAGAGAGGGTTTGATATTATTTCTCGAATATTGTGTCATCACGTAAGTAATTACATTTACGAAAACAAGGCTGAAGAATGGAAAACCTCTATCCTTCAGGTTCACATGAGTTTGAGATTTTAAGGTGATTACCACGTTATCTTCGTTAACGGTTTTATTAACAAGAAACACTAAATCTTTACATAATTGACTTGTTTCAAATTTTTTGTTTAAGGCCTTGAACACATCAGTAACCGATTTGTAAAGACCCCGACTTATGAAATATTTTTCATAGAAATATTCTTTTTCACCATGTTTGATAATGTCTGTATTAGCGTTAATTTTTAATACATTTTTAACATATTCAACGCTTCTAAATATTATAAATGCCGAGGGGGACTCTGATATATTCTCAACAGATGCGTCAAGAATTATTTCACTTAATCCTGCTTCATACATTTCTCGCTCAAAAGTTATAGGGTTCAATAATTGGGTTGTATAGTCTGATATTTTATTAGCAGGATGTAGATCCAAAGAGGCCGATGAGGGCAGCGTTAGATAGAAATGATCTTCGGAGGTCATGATTACAGTTTCTCAATTTCACATACACCTATTTACGAACTAGACTCTTTACACTATCGGAGCTTCTTCCGTATATGCACTTTACACACCGCTGTACCATGTGTGAATGGGTAAGGATTCCCTTCGACATCTCTTATATACACTCTTACGGTTCTAAATAGCATTATTCAGAGGTATGAAGTGGAGACTAGGAAATATAACTCTTGTAATCTTAGGAAATTATCAACTCCTTAGTAACTGAGGCCTTAAGTGTTTCCAACATACTGGGATCTCTCCGGTCGAGAGAACGGTATTGGCTGTGGTGTGACGATATGGTGTGCGACATCGAAGACGTGGAGGAGGATGGAAAGATGAAAGATCCCAGGGTGTATTTGGATAACACTAAGGCTCGAGGTTTACTGAAAAGAAAGTGAACATACGATCTTGGAAGTAACGATGTACTGAATGTTAAATAAGCTAATCTGGCAAGTTAAGCATAAGATGTAAGCACTATAAACTTACGAAAAATCAGTGATAATGCCTAATTTAGAAAACGTAAGAAGTGTATATAAGAGAAAGTGTCGAAGGGATCAGATCATGTAACGTAGTACGAATACACAACATGGTACAGGCGGTATGTGTTAAAGTGCATTTGTTTACGGAAGAAGCTCCAGATAGTGTAAAGAGTTTAAGTTCGTAATGGTGTACTGTGAAATGTGAGAACTGATGACTAATGCAATGATCTGCGGCATAAGCGAGATCATTTCTTATCTAACGCTGCCCGTCATCGGCCTCTTTGGATCTACACCTGCCTAATAAAATATTGCAGACTATACAACCCAATTATTGAACCCTATAACTTTTGAGCGAGAAATGTATGAAGCAGGATTAAGTGAAATAATTCTTGACGCATCTGTTGAGAATATATCAGAGTCCCCCTCGGCATTTATAATATTTAGTAGAAGCGATGACTATGTTTAAAATGTATTAAAAATTAACACTAATACAGACATTAATCAAACATGTGTGGAAAAAGAATATCTATATATATAAATATTTCATAAGTCGGGGTCTTTACAAATCGGTTACTGATGTGTTCCAGGCTTAAACAAAAAATTTGAAACAAGTCAATTATGTAAAGATTTAGCTGTTCTTTGTTAATAAAACCGGTTAACGAATAAATGATAAACGTGGTAATCACCTTAAAATCTTCAAACTCATGTAACTGAAAAGATAGAGTTTTATTTATTTTCCATTCTTCAGCCTGGTTTCGTAAATGTAATTACTCACATGCAGACTCAATATTGAGAAATAACGATATCAAACCCTCTCTAAAGGATCTAATACGTTATATACCAACGATGGAAGAGTATGTCTCAAAAAATGACACCAGGGAGAGGTTCGTTATCATTTTGGTATGCATGATTCTGTCTAAGATGTTCCAAGATCCTGGTATGGCCTATGTTTATACAGATATTATAGACCATCAGTATGTAGGGAATACTAAAGCCTCTTTGTTAAGAGTAGTTCATTTTCCTAAAGGTAATAGAGTTATAAGCTTTCCTAATGTTCACTATTTACCGTTGAGTAAGACCCAACTGAGTTCGATTCGTATTTATATAAGAGACGTGGAAGGTAATCCATACCCATTCACGATTGGGACAGCAGTGTGTAAAGTACACATTAGAAGGAAGCTCCGTTAAATAATAATAATAATAATGGAAAGAGAACGAGTCTTCAGGGGCTCAAGAATGCAGAGGGGATATGGTTTAGGTGGATTTTTTGCATCGTTGTTCAGACGTGCTATTCCTTTGTTTAAATCAGGAGGTAAATACCTCGCTAAAAAAGCAGCTAGGACGGGTATAGATACCTTCCAGGATATTATGGGCGGTATCGACCCTCAAACAGCTGTAAAACGTCGACTAGCCGATGCTTCTGATGAAATGTTAGATGATGTTAAACGAAAAATACGGCGTAAGATGACTGGTCAAGGTGTAGGTCGCCGTAAAAAACCTATAAAGAGGAATAGGAAAGGACCACTAAAGAAAAAGTGTATTGATGTGTTTGCCCTTTAATAACGATGATAAGTGGTAACTTTTTTACATAAACAGTGATAACCTGTAACTATTTCGTATATAAGGAATGTTTAAACAAATATCTCCTCATTATACGTCAGGCGATTGTACCGTCAAGAGGCATTTTTCTCCACCCTCCAGCCCAGACTGTTGTAAGTAGTGAATTGGATCTCTTCTCAGTAAACCCTACAAAATCAGTGTGAGTGAATCCAACTTTATTAGTGTTAATCCCGTTCACGCAATCCCAAATAAAGATGTACCTCTCGAATTCCATATCCCCAGGCACTTCCTGCCAATATCTTGAACCCTTCGAATGTGTTTTTATATCTGAAGACCAAGTTAGTAAACGAAGTGGTTCAGATCTCACAGGAACCGATCACATAGTATCCACCGCAGACAAATTTCCTGTATCACGTGTTAATCAACTTGATGTACTTTTAAATGAAAACATCTCTAGGAGCATCCGCTGCAAAGTTACCCTTATCGGAAGTTAATTGAAACTTTACTATAAGTTATTTCTCAGATGCGGAGGAAGTCCCTCCATCTGCAATCATGTGAATATTGCAATTTAAAAGATGTAGAGAAACATAGAACCAACTCAGCTAAATCTAAAAATAACACGTATGAATATTATGGACGTGTAAACAAGGTGATATATTCTCTCAGGAAAGACTTATTCTACCATCAGTGGACACCCGCATCAGGTTAACTAGATCTAACACCTGAATTTGCTCTTAATGTTAAAAGCGCTATTTTAGCCACAACTACTGCACCAAAGCCTATCTTTAAATTACTGGGTGCTTATCTTTATATACGTAAAGTGAAATTATCTCCCATTAAACATATGGAAATAGAGAAATCTCTTTTGACCGATACAGAAAAATATCAAATCAAGAGAATTGAGACTAAAATTTTTAACTTTACCCAAGGATTATCGAGTATTAATATACCTAACATCGTCAATGGTAGCTTACCTCAGAAGGTAATAATAGGAATTGTAGAACACAATGCTTATTCCGGAAACTATGGAAAGTCTGCCTTTAAATTTACCCATTTCGGACTTAGAGGTATCAGTTTACACGTGAATGGTCAACCATACGGTCGTGATTATGAGATGATATATGAAGACTCACATTCTCAATGTTCGCGTCCTTTTTATGATTTATTTGTCAATACTGTATCTTGCAGCGATAACGGCACAGGTGTTGATCTCAAGACTTATGCTGAAAACAGTAATTTATATGCATACGATCTCACTGCTGATCTTTCAGCTTGTAATGCTTATCATCTCAATATCCTAAGAAAAGGAACATTAGGGTTGAGTCTCAAATTTGGACAAAGTTTGACATCCTCAATCTCAGTTCTGGTGTATCTGGAACATCCTCAAATCATCGAGATTAACAGAGTACGAAATATAATCTTGAATTATTAATGATGAATGAAGAAGAAATATTAAACGCATTCGAAAACGAAAGAAGATTTTTAGGGGTGTTCGCCCGTAATGAACTCGGTTTTGTGAAATTGGATACCGACTCTGGTCTTATCTTCAACACTTCTCCTAGGGATGTTTCGAGCAATGGACATTGGATAGCCGTGTAGAATAAAAATAATGTTGTATATTTCCTTGACTCTCTGCATTTAGATTTTATGTTTAGTAATCATTATGAGTAGTAGGAACCACATATTGTTCGTGTTTCTGACCGCGACCTTTTTAACCTTTTTTGACCTTGACCTTTTTTGAGCCCAAATTTTTACCTGACCTTGACCTTTTTGGGCAACCTGAATTTTTTTACCTTAACTTTTTTTGGCAATGACCTTTTTTTCGCCTTGTAATTTTTTGGCAACCCTAATTTTTTGGCAACATTAATTTTTTTGGCAACCCTATTTTTTTGGCAACCCTAATTTTTGCAACCCTTCGAAGAAGGGTTGCGCCAAACGGTTGCGCAGCAACCGTTGTACGTGTCCCACCCTAATTTTTTCGACCAAACCTTTGGTCTTCCATGGGTCAATTTTGGCCCACCCTAATTTTTGCTCCCCCTTTAGGGGCTTAGCCCCTTTTTTGATATTTTGCTAGCCTACACCTAGCCTACACTCAGCCTACACCCAGCCTACACGCCTAAAGTCTACACCTAGCCTACACCTACCCCTAGCCTCCACCCAGCTTTCACCTAGCCTACAACCTACACCTAGCCTCCCCCAGGCCTTCTCCTAGCCTACACCTACACCTAGCTTACACCTACACCTAGCGCTGCACCTAACACCTAGCCTACACCCAGCCTACACCTATCCTACACCTACACCTAGCCTCCACCCAGCCTTGAGCTCAGCCAGGTACCTGCCACCTTGCCTTTGGTAGGTATCTGTGCTAACATGAGGTCATGTAGGTACCTGACCTGTTTGGATCTGTCCTAACTTATTTCCAGGGCTGCGGAGTCGTAAAATAAATTTTTCGACTCCGACTCCGACTCCTTAAATTCAAATTTGGATTTTCGACTCCGACTCCGACTCCGACTCCACTTAAACAAAAAATTTCGACTCCGACTCCGACTCCGACTCCACTTAAACAAAAATTTTCGACTCCGACTCCGACTCCGACTCCAAATTTTCGACTCCCGACTCCCGACTTCCGACTCCCGACTCCGACTCCGCACAACTCAAATTCAAATTTCGACTCTGACTCAGCTTAGGGCTTACAGAGTTACGTAACATTTTTTTTTTCAAATATTTTTTTTTTCGCTTCCCTTTGAGAATAAAAAAATATACCACTTTTCCAATGAATCTAATCTCCAAATGCTATACGGTAAAGTACCGTAAAGACAAAGATGCAGGCGCAACACATTACAAACAAATATATTTCAGTTTCGGAAATGTATAACGTAATTACAATGCAAATAATTTTTATTTTTATTATAAAACAGCCATTATAAAATTAACAGTTTAATACTTTCAGTCTCAAGTGTACTTAAAAAGTTAAAATCATATACTTAATTACTTTGTCGATATATATATATTATATTATATAAAAAAATATATATATATATATATATATATATATATATATATATATATATATATATATATATATATATATATATATATATATATATATATATATATTATATATATTGGTTTAATATTAGAGCGGAAGTGAGGCATGGATTGTGTTATGTCTCCCTTGGTTATTCAATTTTTTTAGATGGGGTTATGAAAGAATTAGAGATGGGGGTGGCAGGAAATGGTGTTAGAATAATGGAGAATGGAGGTGAGTGGAGGGTGCCCTACATATTATATGTGGATGATTTGATTTTGAGTGGTGAATCTGAAGAGACTTTGAGAGGATTGGTAGAGAGATTTGGCAGGTTGTGTAAAAGGAGGGGTTTGAAAGTAACGTAGATAAGAGCAAGGTTATGGTTGTGAGTGAGGACAGTCCCTCGGTAAATGAAGTTTGTAGATGGTGAACAAGCTGAACTAAGTGTATGAGTTTAAATATTTTAGGATATATTTAGATGAAAGGAACGGATGATGCAGATGGTAGTAGGAAAGTTGTGAATGACAGGAAGGTGGCTGTGCAATTAAATCGTTGGATGGAAAGGAACTAAGTCTTGAGTGTGCTAGGGTCTTAATGAGGGTATGTTTGTTTACTGTGGTTAATGTATAGTAGTGAAACTATGGACTGGAATAAGAGGTATAAGAATCTAAAGTTCAATGTGTTCAGATGGATAAATCTTGGGGCGTGTTAGGTGTGAGAAGAATTGAATAAAATGAGGAATGAAAGTATTTGAGAGTTGTTGTGATGTGAAGAAAGGGATAAAATGAGAAGAATAAATGAAAGTACGTTGAGATGGGTTTGTCATGTGGACAGGATGAATGATAGTCGGTTGGTTTTGCGAATGTCGTGGTGAGTGTGTTAGGGAATCGACCGGCTAGGAGACCGAAGAAAAAGTGTATTGAGTCAGTTAAGGAATGTCTGCAGGAGAGAATGTGAGTTTGGAAGAGGCGAAAAGAAAGGTGGTATGATAGGAAGAATGGCGGGGGTTTTGTGAGGGGGTAATGGTTGTGGCCACCTGGGCCAAGGGATGGACCCTACCTGACGATATGCCATAGTGAGGGTCAGTCCGCGGTCCCATGAAGCGCTAGGGTGGATTTTCTGACTGGCGACGAGTTCTCACTAATAGGTATAGAGGGGGCGTTAAGACTGGACTTTCTTTCGACTTGTTGTCTATCTCTACGCCTACTTTTTCTTCCGATGTCATGTCACGGCACCCTTACCCCCAGTCTTGGGAAAAAAGAAGGAAGATGATGATGATGATGATGATGGATGATGATAGGATGATGATGATGATGATGATGATGATGATGATGATGATGATGATGATGATATATATATATATATATTATATATATATATATATATATAATATATATATATATATATATTATATATATATATATATATATATATATATATAATATATATATATATATAATATATATAACATATATATATATATATATATTATATATATATATATATATATATATATATATATATTATAATATATATGATATTATATATATATTAATATATATATATATAATATATATATATATATATATATATATATATATATATATATAGTATATATATATATATATTTATATATATATATATATATATATATATATACTATATATATATATATAATATATATTACAAAATTTGCAAGAAACAAAATGAAACTTCCCTTTCCTAAAATTATAACGACATTTTTAATTAATTAATTAATAATAATAATAATAATAATAATAATAATAATAATAATAATAATAATAATAATAATAATAATAATAATAATAATAATAATAATAATAATAATAATGATAATAATTAATATAATAATTTTATAAAATTTTTCGACATCAGACTCCGCTCCGACCTCCCGGACCCACTTGCACAGAAATTTTTGACTCCGACTCCGACTCCGACTCCACTTGCACAGAATTTTCGACTCCGACTCCGACTCCGACTCCTGGGAAATTGCACGACTCCACGACTCCGACTCCACGACTCCGACTCCGACTCCGCAGCCCTGCTTATTTCCCATCATCGGTCACACACCACACCACACCACACAACACAACACACACACACACACACAACACACCACACACACCACACACACACACAACACACTTACACTTATACATACATTCACTATGACACTCACATCGCTCATAGATACTTACACTTACATTTACAATTATACACAAGTACAAACACACGACCAAACCCTTTGGTCTTCCATGGGTCAATTTTGGCCCACCCTAATTTTTGACATCCTTTAAATTTTCGGGAGACCTAATTTTTTCGACCCAACCCTTTTGGTCTTCCAGGGTGCAATTTTGAGACCCAAATTTTTCGGTCAACCCTTTTGTATTCTCGGTACAATTTTGGCATTGTAACTTTTTTGACCTTGTAGCTTTTTTGAATGGCTTTGATGGTTCCCAATCACCGTAAGGAGTAATACTAGTGATGTTCTATAGTGTTCTATGAGTAATAGATGAGTGCCAGGTGAGTGCCGAGTGAGTGCCAATGTGAGTGCCAATGGGTGCCAATGAGTGCCAAGTGATTGCCAATGAGTCCCAAGTGAGTGCCACATAGTGCCTACTAAGTGCCACTTTTTCAAGCCTTTTCTATAGCATCCCCTGAGCCTAGAATAGCCCTAATATGGGTGTCTACCCCTAGGTTATAAGGTAGGAGGAATCGATTGGTGTATATTACAAGTTGCTAGGATGCTTCCTACTATGAGTAAGTCTTTTTCTAAACACTTATAGGCCTATAATAATATATATATATATATATATATATATATATATATATATATATATATATATATAATATATATATATATATATTATATATTATATATATATAGTATATATATATTATATATATTATATATATACTATAATATATATATATATATATATATATATATATATATATAATATATTTATAATATATATAAATATATATATATATAATATAATATATATATATATATATTATATATATTATATATATATATATATATTACTTACACACTATGTCACTTATACACTCATACAACACTATGACACTTATACATACATTCACTATGTCACTTATAATCACATACACTATGACACTTTATACACCCATTCACTATGACACTTATACACACATTCACCATGACACTTATACACACTTCAATTACAATACACACTATGACACGTATACATACACACTATTGACAAAATTATAAAGCAGCATTAGCACTTACATATACACTAATGACACTTTATAAGCACTTAACACTCGCCAAGAACTTACACTTGCCATATGACAACTTACACTAGCCCAATATGCACTTACACTCACACACAACACACACAAACACACACACACACACACAATACACTACACTTACACTCACACACTCGATATTTGGATGCCTTAACTTTGATGATTCAATAAGAACAGAGTTAATATTAATGTCTTTACCATAAGTCATAAGCTGCCCACCAGGACGCAGCAGCGCCGCTCCCCGCAAAGGATGGCCAGCCCTTCGCCCCGGCATGGGGTGCGACCCGCCGCGTTCCCGCCAGCCGCGTTCCCGCCTCCGCCGCCGCGTGCGCCCCGCAGGCGCAATATTTCCGCGTACCGACCGCCGCCGCGTGCGCCGCAGGCGCAATATTCCCCGCGAACGAAAAATATGATATCAATGTAAACTAATTCAAAGAATTTCCTTTCAAATATACTATGAGTCATTCATTTTTTCATACTTAGACATTTTTTATTAAAAACATTTTGCGATTCTAAAACTGGAAACTCATTACAGACATCTTTTATATTTTTTACTTATATTTTTTAAATTTATAATTTTTAAAAAAATTGTATGTAAGAGAAAAAGCCAGAGTGTCTGATATATAACCATTTTATTTTCCTACAATTGTACGAAATTTTTATTTATAAAAAACATTAACATTACATACCTTAAACAGTAAAATCAATAGAGGTGTTAACTAACACCGTAAGGATAGTATGCTTTGTTTTAATGTTTTACCTGCTTAACTCAATGTTTTACTGGTTTATTAACTCAATATTTAATTAACATTACAATACCTTAAAGCAGTAAATCAGTAAATATAACTGCACATAGCAACAAGGGGTTAGTATGCTTTTGTTTTACTGGTTTACTGCTTTAACTCATATGTTTTACTGCTTTAACTCATATATTTATTAACATTACATACCTTAAGGCAGTAAATCAGTAAATCAAATAACCCAACCTGCACTCCTGATTAGTAATGCTTTTGTTTTAACTTGTTTTTACTGCTTTAACTCAATATGTTTTTTACTGATTTAACTCACATATTTATTAACATTACATTACCTTAAAGCAGTAAATCAAGTAAATCAATAGAGGTGTTACATAGTAACAAAGGGATTAGTATGCTTTTGTTTTACTGCTTTACTGCTTTAACTCATATGTTTTACTGCTTTAACTCATATGCTTTACTGCTTTAATTCATGTTTTCTGCTTTAACTCATATGTTTTTAACTGCTTTAACTCATATATTTATTAACATTATGTTTTCTTTTTTTTTTTATTTTGTTTTAATACTTTGTTATTTTATTTTTTAATTCTTTTATTTTATTTTTAATTATTTTACTTTTATTATTTTTATTTTTTTATTATTATTTTTATTAATTATTATTATTATTTTTATTATTTTTATTATTTTATTTTTTTTTATTATTATACTTAGTGTTATTTACTTCATGCCTATTGTTATTATTATTTAAGAAAAACAATACACACACCACACACACACACACACCAGCACACACACACACACACAACACAGACACACACTACACACACACGCACACTCACCCACACACATATAACGTATGATTTATTAAAAACATTTTAATTTTTATTTTATTATTACTAGTGTTATTACTCATGCCCTTTGTTATTAATTATTTAGAACACACAACAGCACACACACACACACCACTCACACACACACACACAGCAAGACTACTCACACCTCACTTACACAACATAACGTATAAATTTATTAAACACGTACATTTATATCACTCATTCAAATATAACTAAAATTATTTCAAAGTTTCTTAAAACTTCTATAATAATCAATCATTATCTTTGAACAAAAGAATTTAATTTATTACTGTTAATACTTTTTTGTTTATAATTTTTCTATCAAGTTTTTAAAATAACTTTTACCAAAATTCTTATTAAATTTAATTAAAAAAACATATATTTGACGTACCTTAAGCAATAAATCAGTAAATCAGTTAAGCAGCCCCTAGCACCCCTCAACACCAAGCTATGCCACGTTTTGTTCTATTGACTTACTGCTTTGCATCATCTTTAGCCATGTAATAAGTATAAAAATAACAAAATAAGTTCTTCTCTGCTAGCATAACATGTATTTTATTAAAATCATTCTAGGTTTGTTATTTTAAAATAAACAATTATTCAATTACATTTATATTATTCGCTCAAACTAAAAAAATTTCAAAGTTTTTTAAATAATTTCGGATTTTCTTTTTATTATTATATCTATGTACATTGACAATCCATCACGAGAAAACACAACAACCCGCACTCCTTACAGATACGAAACTGACCTCTCTCTGTAAAATGTGTTGAAATAACTACTTTAGGACTAAATTTAGGAATAAAATTCCTTTTTGTCCCGGGGCGATTTAGGCCTAATACCAGGTCAAAATATATTTCAAACTGACCTCTTTCCGTAAAATGTGGTGCAATAACTACGTTAGGCCTAAATTTAGGCCTAAATTTAGGATAAACCTTTTTGTATCCCAGGCTGATTTAAGCTAATACCGGTAAAAGGTAAATTCCAGTATAGAACAGATCATTGTTATTAATTATTTTTATAAATATATTTCAAACTGAACTTGATGGATCGGTAAGATCCTTTAAGCAGGTAAAGAGGAAATGTTTTCCTTACTTGTGATTGGTCGGAGTAATCCTTATCTCTATATGACCTCGTATGTGATTGGCCGAGAATTATTTTTTCGCTTTCTGCCTTTTAGGTATGTAAAAACATGTTTTTTCATATCCTGAGCCTTATCTGGGATTGGGTGAAAATTATCTTAGTTCTTTAAACTTATATTTGAGAAGGTATGTTTTAGATCCAAACCCATTTTAAAATCATACTCGTTTTGGCTGTTAAGCGGTGCACAAGTTCTCTGATTTGTAAAAAAGTGTTCTATTTTCACTAAGTGTATATCATGATTCACCTAACAGGTAAACCTCAAATAAAGACATTGTCATGGGAAATCAAGATCCCAGGAAGTAGGGTTTCATTCTTATATAAAAGAAAACCCGATGGATTTGAATTTTTCCTCAAGTGTGCTACCCAATCACCGTGTTATAATACCAAGCGTATTTTCGTGAGTCCAGAGAACTTAACTTTGTAATATGTAATCACAGCTGAAGAGTGGCTTACAGAATACTTAACCAAAGCTCAGCTTTAAAACTGCGACGAAACAAGTTATTAGCCTGGCGAAGAAACCAAGTGATGAAGCCAACTTACTCTAGCATTTTATAAACATCAAAACATAATCAGTTTTGGAAGTTAGATTATGGGAGAGAAATAATGAAACATCAGTTATTTGAACCTACATCATTTGAATTCTACATTTCAGGCCTAATGCAGCTGAAATAATATGTTAAGGTTACTTAAGGCGAATGTTAATGCTAGATGAAGAAGATATATGTGTTATCATTACGTAACCGATTCATTACAAATGTTATATCAAGAATACCACGCATTTAAAGAAACTCTGATCGAATGATCCTACGCCCACTCGATCGCTTCCTATGTTCATGACGTACAGAAAAATTCATTATCTACTAGAAACAATGGCAAGAAAGTATTTATGCAGGTGATCCAGAATGTAAATATACTATGATATCTGAAGCGGGAACTTTTTACATATGTGTTAACTGAAGGTATTACTGAGATACGAAACTATATCATCATAATGATATAAATGATTGGCATATTTGCAAAGATTTAGAGAATTTTAATAAAAATAGTCCCATAAACAATCATGTTAAAATGTTATGGGAAGTGTTAGTATATAATAATAAATTCCTGTTTATATTTTAATGTTAAACCTATATATATATATATATATATATATATATATATATTACTATATTAATATATATATATATGTTAATATTATATAATCATTGTATATATTTAACACGCTTGTATATATTTAATGTTACCTTATATATATATATATATATATATATATATATATATATTACTATATATATATATATATATATATTATATATATATATATATATATATATATATATATATATATATATATATATATATATATATATATATAATATATAATATATATATATATATATATATATAATATATATAATAATATCCCCAATTGGGGGGTTTAAGAACAAAAAAAAATAAAGTTTTATTATCCTTATTTTTCTTTCTTTAAATAAGATTTACATGTATGTTAAGAGTTGAATGTATATAAAGTTCTATGAAGCTTAACTATACACATATAGTTTAAATAAACGAACCCCAGGCTCAGGATAATGAAAAAACATGTTTTTTTATAATACCTAAAAGGCAGAAAGCGAAAAAATATAATTCTCGGCCAATCACATACGAGCTCATATAGAGATTAAGGGGATTACACGTCCAATCAACAAGAAAGGTAAACATTTCTTTCTTACCTGCTTAAAGGATCTTTACCGATCCATCATGTTTCAGTTTGAAAATATATTTATAAAAATAATAATAACAATGATTCTTGTTTATACTGGAATTTACCTTTTGACCCGGTATTAGGCTTAAATCAGCCGGGGTACAAAAGGTTTATCCTAAATTTAGGCCTAAATTTAGGCCTAAACTTAGTTATTGCACCACATTTTACGGAAAGAGGTCAGTTTGAAATATATTTTGACCTGGTATTAGGCCTAAATCGCCCCGGGTACAAAAAGGATTATCCTAAATTTAGGGCTAAAGTAGTTATTTCAACCCATTTTACA
The DNA here is from genome assembly GCA_015478945.1 of Trachelipus rathkii. Classification (NCBI taxonomy): domain Eukaryota; kingdom Metazoa; phylum Arthropoda; class Malacostraca; order Isopoda; family Trachelipodidae; genus Trachelipus; species Trachelipus rathkii. Next base: position 82,566 of record JABUQX010025505.1, read on the forward strand.
GAGAGAGGTTAGTTTCGTCTGTAAGGAGTGCGGGTTGTTATGTTTTTCTCGTGATGGATTGTCAATGTACATAGATATAATAATAAAGAAAATCCGAATTATTTAAAAAAACTTTGAAATTTTTAGTTAACTATGAGCGAATTATATAAATGTAAGTGAATAATAGTTATTTTTAAATAAAACTAGAATGAATTTTAATAAAATACATGTATGCTAGCAGAGAAGAACTTATTTGTTATTTTTCTTATTACATGGCTAAAGATGATGCAAAGCAGTAAGTCAATAGAACAAACCCTGAATAGCTTGGTGTAGAGGGGTGCTAGGGGTTGGCCTTACTGATTTACTGATTTATTGCCTTTTAAAGTACGTAAAATATATGGTTTTTAATAAAATAATTCCATAAAATTTTAGTAAAAGTTATTTTAAAAATTGATAGTTATAATTTATAAACAAAAAGTATTAAACAGTTAATAAATAAATTCTTTGTTCACGATAATGATGTGATTTATTATAGAATTTTAAGAAACTTTGATAATTTTAGTTTATATTTGAATGAGTGAATATAAAATGACGTGTTTAATAAATTATACGTTATGTGTGTAAGTGGTGGTGTGTGTGTGTGTTGTGTATGTGTGTGTGTGAATAATAATAACCATCGGAATGAAAGAAAAAATCGTATAGTTTTTCTAAAATAATAATAATGCCTTAATAAATTATACGTTATATGTGTAAGTGAGTGTGCGTGTGTGTGTGTGTGTGTGTGTGTGTGTGTGTGTGTGTGTGTGTGTGTGTGTGTGTGTGTGTGTGTGTATGTGTGTTCTAAATAATAATAACATAGGCATGAAGTAAATAACACTAAGTATAATAATAAAAATAAAAATAAAATAAAAAAAAATAATAAAAATAAAAAAAAATAATAAAAAATAATAAAAAATAAAAATAAAAGTAAAATAATAAAAATAAAATAAAAAGAATAAAAATAAAAATAATAAAAAGTATTAAAACAAAATAAAAAACATAATGTTAATAAATATATGAGTTAAAGCAGTAAAACATATGAGTTAAAGCAGTAAAACATATGAGTTAAAGCAGTAAAACCTGAGTTAAAGCAGTAAAACATGAGTTAAAGCAGTAAAGCAGTAAAACAAAAGCATACTAATCCCTGTTGCTATGTAACACTCTAATGAATTTACTGATTTACTGCCTTAAGGTATGTAAAAATGTAAATAAAGCAGGAAGTTAAAGCAGTAAAACATAGAGTTAAAGCAGTAAAACAGTAAACCAAAGCATACTAATCCCTTGTTGCTATGTAACACCTCTATTGATTTACTGATTTACTGCTTTAAGGTATGTAATGTTAATAAATATATGAGTTAAAGCAGTAAAACATATGAGTTAAAGCAGTAAAGCAGTAAAACAAAAGCATACTAATCCCCTTTTTGCTATGTAACACCTCTATTGATTTACTGATTTACTGCTTTAAAGGTAATGTAATGTTAATTAAATATGTTAAGGTATGTAATGTTAATAAATATATGAGTTAAAGCAGTAAAGCAGTAAAACAAAAGCATACTAATCCCTTAGGTGTTAGGTAACACCTCTATTGATTTACTGATTTACTGCTTTAAGGTATGTAATGTTAATAAATATGAGTTAAAGCAGTAAAACATATGAGTTAAAAGGCAGTAAAAACAGTAAAACAAAAGCCTACTAATCCTTAGGTGTTAAGTAACACCTCTATTGATTTACTGTTTTAAAGGTATGTAATGTTTATGTTTTTAATAAAATTTTTCGTACAATGTAGTAATAAACATGTTTATATATCAGACACTCTGTGTTTTTCTTCTTACATAACAATTTTTAAAAATTTAATAAAATTTAAAAAGTACTAAGTAGAAAATATAAAAGATTGTCTGTAATGAGTTACAATTTTTAGAATCGCAAAATGTTTTTAATAAAAATGTTTAAGTATGAAATAAAAATGAATGACTCATAGTATATTTGAAAAGAAATTCTTTGAATAGTTTACATTGATATCATATTTTTCGTTAGCGCGGGAATATTGCGCCTGCGGGCGCACGCGGCGGGCGGGTACGCGGAAATATTGCGCCTGCGGGCGCACGTGGCGGCGGGAACGCGGCGGGTCGCGGGGAACGCGACGGTCGCACCTGCGGGTGCGTGGTTGCCTGGCCATCCTTTGCGGGGAGGGCGCTTGCTGCGTCCTGGTGGGCAGCTTGTGGCCTAGGGGAAGACATTAATATTAACTCTGTTCTTATTGAATCATCAAAGTTAAGGAATCAAAATATCGAGTGTGTGAGTGTAAGTGTAAGTGTATCTGTGTGTGTGTGTGTGTGTGTGTGTGTGTGTGTGTGTGTGTGTGTGTGAGTGTAAGTGCATATGGGCTAGTGTAAGTGTCTTGGCTAGTGTAAGTGTCTATGGCGAGTGTAAGTGCTTATAAGTGTCATAGTGTATATGTAAGTGTAAGTGCTTATAAGTGTCATAGTGTGTATGTAATAAGTTGTCATAGTGTGTAGTAGTGTTAAGTGCTTCAAAGTGTCATAGTGAATAGGTGTAATAAGTGTCATAGTGCAATTGTGTATAAGTGTCCATAGTGTAATGTGATTATAAGTGAATAGTGAATGTATGTATAAGTGTCAATAGTGTTAATGTGGTTAATTAAAGTTGTAAAGTAAATATATATATATATATAATATTATATATATATATATATATAAATATATTATATATATATATATATATATATATATATATATATATATATATATATATTATATATATAGCTAATAGTGTAGAAAAAAGACTAACCACATAGTAGGAGCATCCTAAAGCAACTTGTAATAAACAACCAATCGATTCCTCATACCTTCATAACCTAGGGTAGACATCCATATTAGGGTTATTCTAGGCTCAGGGGAGGCTAGAAAGGCTTGAAAAAAGTGGCACTCAGTTGGCACTATGTGGCACTCACTTGCACTCATTGGCACTCACTTGGCACTCAATTGGCACTCACCTGGCACTCAATTGGCACTCATTGGCAACTCACTTGGAACTCACCTGGCACTCACCTGGCCCTCATCTAATATCATAGAACTCTAATAGAACATCACTAGATGCTCCTTACGGTGATTGGGAACCATCAAACCATCAAAAAAGCTACAAGGTCAAAAAAGTTACAATGCCAAAATTGTACCGTAGAATACAAAAGGGTTGACCGAAAAATTTGGGTTCTCAAAATTGCACCCTGGAAGACCAAAGGGTTGGTCGAAAAATTAGGTCTGCCGAAAATTAAGGATGTCCAAAAATTAGGGTGGGCAAAATTGACCCATGGAAGACCAAGGGTTGGTTTTGTACGTGTGTATAAGTGTAAATGTAAGTGTAAGTATCTATGGGCGAGTGTAAGTGTCATAGTGAATGTATGTATAAGTGTAAGTGTGTGTTTGTGTGTGTGTAGGTGTGTGTGTGTGTGTGTGTGTGTGTGTGTGTGTGTGTGTGACCGATGATGGAAATAAGTTAGGACAGATCCAAACAGGTCAGGTACCTACATGACCTCATGTTAGCACAGATACCTACCAAAGGCAAGGTGGCAGGTACCTGGCTGAGCTCAAGGCTGGGTGGAGGCTAGGTGTAGGTGTAGGATAGGTGTAGGCTGGGTGTAGGCTAGGTGTAGGTGTACGCTATGTGAAGGCTGGGTGGAGGCTAGGTGTAGGTGTAGGCTAGGTGAAGGCTGGGTGGAGGCTAGGTGTAGGTGTAGGCTAGGTGAAGGCTGGGTGGAGGCTAGGTGTAGGTGTAGGCTAGGTGTAGACTAGGCGTAGGCTGGGTGTAGGCTATGTGGAGGCTGAGTGTAGGCTAGGTGTAGGCTAGCAAAATATCAAAAAAGGGGCTAAGCCCCTAAAGGGGGAGCAAAAATTAGGGTGGGGCCAAGTTGACCATGGAAGACCAATCGGTTTTGGCTCGGAAAATTAAGGGGTGGGACACGTAAACGGTTGCTGCGCAACCGTTTTGCGCAACCCTACTTCGAAGGGTTGCAAAAAAATAGGGTTGCCTAAAAAAATTAGGGTTGCCAAAAAAATTAGGGTTGCCAAAAAATTAGGGTTGCCAAAAAATTACAAGGCGAAAAAAAGGTCATTGCCAAAAAAAGTTAAGGTAAAAAAAAATTCAGTTGCCCAAAAAGGTCAAGGTCGGGTAAAAATTTGGGCTCAAAAAAGGTCAAGGTCAAAAAAGGTCAAAAAGGTCGCTGTCAGAAACACGAACATAATATGTGGTTCCTACTACTATTATGTAAACATCTTTTTTAAAATATACATAATGTTCCAATATGTTAAGACCTTATATTTTCCTGTAACAACCTATCAGTCTAATTATGTGGTGTAATACTGTATTTATTTCATTATATGTTTTTTAAATAATGTTTCTTTTAATAAACTTGTAAATATACTTGATGCTAAAAATTTATATGTTAACGATTATGTAGTTTGCACTTATGTTATAAAGACTTTAAAATAAAAACTTGTTTTCTTTTCCTGCTTTTATCCAAAGAACTTACTTATACTAGAGAAAAATATGACTTGAATCAATAGATCAATATATCAAAAGATCAATAGATCAATAGATCAATAGATCAATAGATGGGTAGGAGGGGGGTGGGGAGGGCAGTTTGATTTACTGATTTACTGATTTAGGGTATGTAAAACATAACAATTTTAATAAAAAATATGACTTGAATTCAATTGATGCAATAATCAATACTGAGGGTAGGAGGGGGTTGGGGAGAGTTGTTTGATTTACTGATTTACTGATTTAGGGTATGTAAAACATAACAATTTTAATAAAAAATATGACTTGAATCAATAGATCAATAGATTACAGATGGACAGAAGGGTGACTGGATGATGGTTTGATTTACTGATTTAGGGTATGTAAAAACGTAAATTTTTACGTTATAAACATGAAAAGCATAAAAAAATTTAGTAAAGACAAAAATAAATTTAAAAAATAAATAAAAAATAATAATTTTTTGAAAAAAATTATGTTGAAAACAAAAGCTCACTCGTAAAAGCTAAAAAAATAAAATAAAATTTTTATTAAAAGAATACAGAACACGTTTGCGTTCTCGAGCCAGATCGCGCGTGCAGGCGCACATTTCGCGTCGGATTGCGCCACACGCGTCGACCCGGGGCCTGCATCACAGCACCGCACCGGAGCCAGTACCGGTGACGGTGCCAACTCAAACTCTACAGATTCAGACTCCTTTCTCCTTCTGCTATAAACTATCCAAATTTCAGCCTTCTACGATCAATTTAATTTTTAGGGGAGCTGCGTCCCCCCTTACGGGGGGGACGCAGGGGTACGTAATCTCGTCGTAGACGAGATTACGTCAGACTCCTTTCTCCTTCTTCTATACACCATCCAAATTTCAGCTTTCTACGATCAATTTAATTTTTTAGGGGGGCTGCGTCCCCCCCTGTCGGGGGACGCAGGGGTAAGTAATCTCGTCTACGACGAGATTTCGTCATCACGCTCGAATGGAAACCTTTAGGCCTAATCTTCGCTCGCTTGGAAGCAGCAACAAGGGCGTAAGCGCAATATTTTGCGTTCGCTCTCGGGGGGAGCTACCTCCTATATACATCCTAGCGACTTGAAAACTCGTCGGGATCGAGCTTAATACCTCAATAGATTATATTCCAAGTTTCAGACCGATACCTCTAATCCTTCCTATCGAAAAGGGTGTCACTGCTCAAAAGTGGGCATTACTACTCCCGTGCCACATCTCAACCTTTAATAATAAGCACAAATATACCGTAGGAAAAGGTTACCTACCTGTTATTTACTAGTTCCGTTTTTTTTTTTTTTTTTTTTTTTTTTTTTTTTTTTTTTTTTTTTTTTACAGTTGTCACCACCACTCACGGGCAGAGCCCTATTCAGGTTCAGGGAGGGGGTGTTACACGCCAAATTTGCATCCGCTAGCTCAAATTACGTAGATGAGCACAGACGCAGGCTTTAAAGTGAGGGAGATTAAATTCAGCAGGAAACACAGAAGATGGAAGAGAGTTCGCACAGAACAGAGGTGGCAGGAAAGAAGGAAGCACCGCAGCGACTAGCCTGGAGTTACCAATATCTACACAAAATTCGTGAGCAGACACAGCACCCCTTGTGCTACGAGGGCGAGGTAAAGGTGGTGGTACGCGAGTGGTAATTTCCCTCGAACACCTGCCGCTACGATACCTATAGAAAAGAGATAAAGCACCAACATCTCGCCGCAAAAGATAGAGGGTCAAGTGAATTGAAATACAGAACAGTTTATAAGCCTTTTAGCTTTTGACTCGACCCTGTCCAAAAAGCCGGTGAAACCCAGAGCCCCCCCCAGATATGAGAACAGTACTCCATACAAGGGCGGATGAGACCCTTGTATAGCTGGAGTAACTGAGAAGAGGAAAAATAGTCTCGCAGTCGAAACAGAACTCCCAGTTTGATGTGATGTGAGGGTTCCAAGACATTTTTTTGTTTATGTTGAGGCCAAGGATGTTTATATTGTCAACAGGAGAAGACGAGAAGAGAACCGTCGAAAGGATAGGAAAGTTAAGAAGGTGTTTAGAGAGGGAGATTTGTAGAAGTTGAGTTTTTTAAAGAATTAAATTTCGCAAGGTTGAGACGACCCCAATTCGGAAATTCTTCCAGATCAGCGAGAAAGAATCGGAAAGAATTGAGACGAGAGGCAATTCTAGAAGTAAAAGAGGGAGCAGAATTGAAATGAGTTGAAGAATGAAGGGTCGAGTCATCGGCATATGAGTGGATGGAGTTAGATGTGCAGATGGAAGATCATCTAATGATAAAGTAGGAAAAAGTAGGGATAAGACAAGACCCTGAGGAACACCACTATTAACAGAAAAAGAAGAAGAAGTCGCTCCATCAACCACCAGCCGATATTGAGCGATTTAAAGAAAGCTAGACATAAGTAAGCAAAGAGAAAGGAGGAACCCAAAGGAGGGGAGCTTGGAGAGCAGTGACGCGTGCCAAACCCGGCAAATGCTTTGGATATGTCAAGCGCCACTACGCAAGTCTCCCCGTAGTTCCTAAGAGCGGAAAACCATAAATCGGTTAAATAGGAAAGTAGTATCGTAGTATGACGCTTGAACGCCGATAAGCCTACATCTGGCGATCGGAAAAGAAGAGAATGAGATTCCAAGATGAGTCTAGAAGTGAGAGTTAGAAGGGCTTCAAGAATCTTAGATAGAAACAAAGTGAAGAGCTATGGGCGATTAGTTAGAAGGATCAGAGCGGTTCCCTTTTTTCGGAATAGGTTGAACATGTGCGTGCTTCCAACACTGAGGGAAAGTGCTAGTATTGAAACATAGAGAATATATTTGAACAAGGGGCGGGGTCTGCACGTAAGCACATTCCCTCAAAACTCGGGGAGGAATCCATCCGGGCCACCCGCCTTTCTAACGTATACATATACTAGTCCGTGTCACGTCAAGCTCTGTGTTCAAGTGTTGCTCATATTTTCAAAATGAATTACACAAATAGTGAAATGTGCGATATGCATTTGTTTACGGTCGTTACGAACGGTAATTCATTAGAAGCCATGCGTCTCTATGAAGAAATGCTAATCGTGTCATCCCTCATCATACTATGTTTGCACGTCTCCATCAACGTCTTAGAGAAACAGGAAGTTTTAAAAAACTTACTAATGGAAACGGGCGACCTCGCACAGTATCAACTCCAGATGTCGAAGAACAGGTTCTCCAAGAACTTGAGGACAATCCTACAGCAAGTATACCTGAAAGATTGCTGCAACACTAAATGTAAGTCATTCGAGAGTTTTCAGGGTATTGAAAAATCAACTCTGTACCCTTATACACATACAACGAGTGCAGGCACTTGTAACAACAGATTTTCTGCAAGAGTAGCTTTTGTGTCGAGATACAACAAGAAATTGCCAGAACAAACCTCCACCATTTAGGCAAGAATATTGTTCCACCGATGAGACAAATTTTTTCCAGAGACGCCATATCGAACTTCCAAAACAATCACATATGGGCTGATGAGATCCCACATGCCAATAGTTGAAAGCCGCCATCAACACCAGCTTTCATTGAAATGTATGGGTCGGAATTGTTGGGGACCATTTGATAGGTCGCATTCTTTACACCCTGCTATATAATATATAATATATATATTATATATATATATATATATATATATATATATATATATATATATATATATATATATATATAATATATATATATATATATATATATATATATATATATATTTAATGAGCATCAGCCATTGCGATACACACTAATGTTTAAAAAATAGTGCAGTATGTAGCAATAATGGATACCGATAGCGATCTTTAAAATTACCTAACAGCTAATTATCAGAAATAAATAAGGATAAACACAAATAAAAAATATAATTCTTGTTCACCTATATAAGCTTTAAATATGTAATACTCTTAGTTTTATTTTTTTTTACATCATTACATTTCTTCTCAAAATACAATCACTTTGAAATTTTTTTCAACGTCAACCTTCGCCTTCTCGCTTGGCCTAAGTTATCTGTTTTTTCCAGTAACAGAAAGAATTGCTCTACGATCTACAGGAGTGGTAGAAGGATAGGCTTGTCTTAATTCTATGAATCAGTTTCGAAAGTTATTTAGAAGAGAAACGGATTTGCAAAATTCATTTTTTGTGAGGTCTTTGCATCAAGACTGTTTTGTTTCCTCTCTCTCTCTCTCTCTCTCTCTTCTTCTCTCTCTCTCTCGAAAGTCTCTCTCTCTCTCTCTCTCTCTCGTCATCTCTCTCTCTCTCTCTCTCTCTCCTCTCTTCTCTCCCCTCTCTCTCTCTTCCTCTCTCTTTTCTTTTTTTTTCTTGCTATTATAAGATCCTGGAATGGAATCTTCATGCATTTCCCTGCCGCTTTTATGTTATAACATTTTTCTAAATATAGTTTAATAATCGTTTGGAATTTTCCTCGCGGATTCGTTTTATATGAAAAAAGGTCATCATTAATCATTAAATGCTGT
>JABUQX010025507.1:7500-24941 GCA_015478945.1 Trachelipus rathkii
TTACAACAATTTATTGCTAATATTGCAAATTATACGCTTTTGATCTTATACTCTTCTTTGTCAAAACCATTTCGTCTTTGCTCATCAAGTTTTACGTTGCTCTCCTGCAGAAAGAAAGGAAAGGATCATTCATCGCACATGGATAAGGAAAATCACTCCAAATGTCTTTTCCTTATTTTTCTAAGCTTTTACCTTCTAAAGATTTCAAGATTACCATTAGCTAACTCATCTAGTTGTTTTACCTAGTTTTATTAGCATGGCTCCTACAAGGAAGGGTCTTCTGATATTTTAACTCTTGTTAACTCTCCTCTTTCCATCTTTCGCAATTTAGGTGAACCTGTTCCTTGTAATTTGAGCAAAAAAATCAATGTTTTCAATTCTTGAAAAGTGTATTTCCTTAGATAGCCTTTTCTTCAAAACTTCCTCATTAAAATATATAAAGGGCAGGGTCCAATATTTGGTTCTGTCTGAGCCCAATTTCAATTTCCTCCCCCCCCCCTCTAAAAATGGACATAAAATTCGTAATTTTCAGCCCTTTTTGATCAAAAAAATCACCAAACTGTAGCTTTTTTGCCCTCTGAAACGTCGTTTTCGAGTGTTTTTCTGTGTCTGTAGTCATTCTTTCAGAATTTTAAATTTTTCAAAACCCATGTTTTTGACATTTTTAGCTTCAACTCCTACATTTTTTTTCGAAATGACTTCAAACTTGAAATATGCATAGAAGGGTCCATTACCTACAAAAGTCACGAAGTACGTTTTTGATTTTTTGAGTTTTGTGCTCAGCAATATTCAAATTCAAAACCCATTTTTTTTTATTTTTAAAAAAAAAATTGCGATATTTTTTTCTCTTCAATGAAAGTGGATGAAAAAATTCTCGACCATAATGTAGTCAATGGAGATGACGATTTTTTACTTAAATTAATTTCTTTGTATATGCAGTAGTTTTGGATTTGTTCATGGAACAAATTTTCCCAAAAAATTTTTTGGGAAATTTTTATAAAAAAATTTCTTTTGAGTATACAAAAATATATCAAGTAAAAAAGATATATCTTGCCCTGCATACAGGCTCTGAAATTTGATGTTGATCGAAAAAGTAGAAAAAAAAAACAAATATATCAATATATCACTTTTTCCAAAAAAAAAATTTTTTTGAAAGTGAAATATGAATTTTTTTCCTACTGTCCCGATCAACCATTCAAATTTCAGGGCTGGTATAGCAAGGCAAGATTACACTTTTAGCGTTGCGTTCGATCATTTTTTTTTTTTTTTGTTGTTTTTTTTTTTGTTTTCTAAAAAAGAAAAAAAATTTTAAATTTCCAAAACATTTTTTTTTAAATTGTGTTCACGGAAACAAATCCAAACTACGATTATCAAAAAAAAATTGGTCTACCGCTAACATTCTGTAATCAGCTTCTAACTAGATATCTTTGAAAATTTAAAAATTCCCAAAGAAAGTTATAAATATCTTTAAATTTTTGATTTTTAAAAATTCAAAGAAAGTTATCTTTAAATATCTTTAAATTTTTGATGTATAAAATTCAAAAAATCCAAGAAAGTACTTTTCGTGACTTATGTAGGTAATTGACCCATCTATGCATATTTCAAGTTTGAAGTCCTTTCGAAAAAAATTGTGGGAGTTGAAGCTAAAAATGTCAAAAACATGGGTTTTGAAAAATTAAAAATTCTGAAAGAATGACTACAGACAGGAAAAAAAAAACTTTTTAGAGGGTAAAAAAAAAATACTACCCATTTTGGTGTTTATTTGATCAAAATTGGCTGAAAATTACGTATTTTAGTGTCCTTTTTTTTTGGGGAGGGGGGGAAATGGCTGAAGACGAACCAAATATTTGGACCCCTGACCTTGTCTTTTTTCCTTATTTACGTACTTTTTTAATTTTATTCTCTTGATTATTCTTGGAGAGAAGTACAAATGGGGGGCATAAGATACAAGGCACCTTATTTACTTTCTGGGTTACCCCATCTACTGTTTCCTTTGCATAGGACTTTTCACTTAAATAGAGTCGACAATTAGAAACATGTATTCTTGATAAGCTATATTCTAGAGCTTTTGGTCTCAACAACTCTATGTCGATTATATTCTTATCAGTATTTTTTCCGTCGAATGGCTGTATAACTTTTCTTCTCAAGCTTTTAACTAAATATTTCTACATTTGAAGAGAAAAGTTGAAAATTGTTTTTTCTTTCATTCCTATACTTCTTTGCTCACTTCGCCATGCCACAAGGACACTTGATTTTCAATTTTCAAAAAATCCCACATTACCTAACCATCCTTCTACACACCGCTACTAGCATACATGTCATCTCACTTCAAAAGCTTCATATCGATATTGATGAATGTTTATATGTAAGCAACATTTTTTCTTTGGTGAATATTACCCGGGCTCTGGTCTATTTTAAATAAATCTTTAATAGTAGTAGAAAATGCATTAGAACCACTAAAATAATAATATTGCAAAATGGAAATGAATAATAATATTCTAAAATATAAGGCTAATAGTATATCATCAGTTGTGAAGCAAAATCTTTTTTTCATTCTTAGATATTCAGACTTTCATCCACTTCCTGCTCATCATTCTGCTTAAGTAAGGACAGCTGCCAGGCCTACGATTTAAAAGACAAAAGTTGCAATCTTTACGAAGGAATTACAGGGGTCACGGAAGACAAGTTATTAGGGTCCTACGTACTTTTCCAAACGCTTGAATCCTTATCAATATCCACAAAAAATAAAAAGAAATAGTATACCACAAATAAAGAAGCTGAAACTACTTCAGCTGGCACAAAAAAAACACCCAAAGGTAACAATATCCAAATAATACATTTTAAAATCTTTGTTTCATCAAAAATGCAAATCTTTTAAAAAGAAGATAATAATAATAATAATAATAATAATAATAATAATAATAATAATAATAATAATAATAATAATAATAATAATAATAATAATAATAATAATAATAATAATAATAATAACAAAAAACAAGCAACGTCGCGTGCGCTCCTCCTGAACGCAAGCGTTCAGGCTTGCTTTTAGGCGCGGGCGTTCGCCCGCGCATATCTTTCTCATCACATGATAATGTTGATGGCCACCTGAAACGCAATTCTTGATATAGGAAAAATTTAAATTCCCATTCTTATTTATTACATTATCAATTTATAAAAATATTCCTACATAAAATATATACAAAAAAACTAACAAATTGATATGATATAGAAATATATAATAAAATTTTGCAAGTAATAATAATATAATAATAATAATAAAATAATAATAATAATAATAATAATAATATAATAATAATAATAATAATAATAATAATATTTTTTGTCTCCGAATAAGCTAATTACTTGAGCTGTATTCTTTTGTAATTGAACTTGTTCCTTTAATTTAACTTTTCATACATTCACTTATGTTTATAGCATATATATATATATATATATATATATATATATATATATATATTTAATATATATATATGTATATCATATTTATATATATATATATATATATATATATATATATATATATTGTGCTGATCGCCAACACGGCAATAATTTACTAACAATTTCACATTTAAATCAGCATCGCGGCAACACTATACCGTATTCCTTCTTACTTTTTTCTTATCGAATGCGTAACAGGTTTGTTTCACGCGCTGTTCCAAGATCTAGATATTTCAGCTTTAAGTGTCTAATTCGTGGTAAGCACCATATTGTTTAGTGTTTAATTAGCAATGCTTTAGTAAGCGATGGCCTTATTTATTAATATAATTCTTGTGTATTTAATAAGTTTTAGTGCATCGCGATTGACCTAAACCGGTAGCGTGAACTGTGTTTAGTAACTGTGATTATGCAAATTCATGTTTCTTATAATCTTTCTATTTAATTTAGATATAGGCATTTAGGAAAACTGGTTAGAATAAACAGTTTTAATCCTTGCTTGGCCCCAGGCTAAAACCTCACGCTGCCCAAATTTTCTCCGCTTAGGCCTCAACTTGCATTCATTTATCGCACCACTTATTCTTACATCTTTTCATCTTTGTCATATAATCATTATAGCATTTTATTTATTTATTATATACTCTTGTTCATGTCGCCTCATAATGGTATGCAGATAAATACTCTAATATTTATCACCATATTTTATTACAGGCCTTATTATTCTTTTTAGTCTGCATATCACCCCATTCATTGTGTTAATGTTGCCTCATTAAGTATGTTAATAAATATACTAATATTTATATTAGTATAGATATGTTTTATCATTATTACTATTATTTTTATTATACTAATATTTTTAGAGATTAAATATAGACACCACATATTCTATATATACTATATTAGGAGATATTATGAGAGTATTAGATGAGATTGAGTGATTTAGATGGTATACATTCACTGTGACTTCTTTGAGTAAAGAAGAATTAATACACATGTTCCGATCATTAGCGCTATTGTATTCTGTGCATATGACACTCTATCTTCCTACCTCAACTTGCACACGTTTCATCAGGGACCTCTACACATACGCAGTCACGTATATACTTACCCTACCTTTATCCTACTCTATACACCCATCTATACTTATATATAATAATATAACACTCTCTATATATAATATATCCTATCTATACACATCACCTCATCTCCCTATATTTATTCTTATATTTTATATATATATACACTCACCTACCTACCATTGAATCAACACTACCACCCATCCATACTATATATATATAATTATATCCTTTATATATATATATATATATATATATATATATTTATCTATTTATATTACTCTATATATGTATATATACCATCCATACTCACTCATCTCACCTCACACTCAACACACCATCCATCATACCATATACTATATATATATATATATAATATATACATTTCTACTTATATTATATTTTATATATTTTATATATAATATCCTATATAATATATATCTACCTCCTATATACTATATATATACTACTCATCAAATATATATATATATATATATATATATTTATTATCCATTATATATATATTTTTATATTTCCTTCCAGGATCTTTTCAAAGGAGGAGGCAGAAAATAAAATAATAGAATCAGACTACGAACCCAAGACTACCGCACACCACTCAGGGGCGCGAGAGTCAGCTGCTCTCTAAAGAGTGGAAGAATTAACAATACAGTTGGAAAAACAAGAAGATGGCAAGGAGTTTCACAGAACAGAAGTGGCTGGAAAGAAGGAAGCACCACTTATTTATTTATTTATTTCAATACTCGTTCAAGAGCAAAGCACACCTTGATGGTGGTGAAATGAGAGAGGTCAACTTCACGAGCATCTACCGTTGTAGTTTCTATAAAAAAAGAGATAGTGCACCAACGTAACGTAGCAGAGTAGAGATAAGAGTTTGAAAGTGACGGGAGAAACCTTCTCAGTTACTAGATCAGTACTTCATTCATCTATATCCATACTATGAGAAGGGTGGAGTAGGAGTCCCCCCCAAATGTGAGAACAGTGTTCCAAGCAAGGAAGAATTAGGCCCTTATATAACGAGAAGCTGTACTGAGGAAAAATTTTCCAAAACCTGAACAGAACTCCAAGTTTCTTTGAGGACCTGATATGTATATGAGTTCTTCAGGTCTCTTTGTTTTTATGTACTCGAGACCAAGATATATATTGTTGTTCACAGGTAAAACTTTAGAGCAATCAAATGAAATAGGAAGGTTGGGAGGAGGTGCTTTGAGAGGGAGATGTAAAAAAGTTAAGATTTTAAAGACTGTTGAATTTCACAAGGTTGCAGTGACCCAACGATAAAATTTCATCCAGATCGGCAAGAATAGAGTTCACATATATATATATTACTATATACTATACACACATAATTTCATACACTCACTTCATTCTCACTTATATATATATATATTATATAAACACACCTCACACACACTCACATCACACCTTCACATATATCGATTATATATACTATGAACTATAGGCTATACATCTAGATGTTATATTAATCACTCAAATATATATAACTATATATATAATAGTAAACTATACATACCCCATTCATATTATTACCACACATTATATTTTAAATAATTATATATATTTATTTATATTATTATACATATATTATATATTATATCTATATTTATATCAAATATAATTTATATATTATTTATATATACTCTAACTATATATATTATTTATATATACTATTATTTATTATATATTATATTATATATTTTATTTTATATTTAATTTTATATAATTTCTTATTCTAATATATTATTATTTAATAATATTATATATATTATCTATTTAATATACTCTTCACTATCATCCACCTATATTAATATTATTATTATTATATATATATTATATATTTATATTAATATATTAATATTAATATATATTTATCATATTATATATATATATTATATTATATATATTATTACATTCATTTAATGGTTAGATAAAAGATAGATTAACATTCTCAGTTTTCGTATGATAAGTAATAATCCAAAATCATAATATGTGTATCTATATAAATACTCTATAAATAATATGCAGTAAATTATCGGAATTCAATTTAATCTATTTATTTATGAGAAAATTAGTTCATTTGACTTATAGATTTATCATACAATACAGTTAAGTATTCTGAATAATTATTTATTTATTTATTATTATTTATTATTATTAATTATTAAATTATTATATATATATTTGGATTATTGAACATTATTTTACTTATATCTATATATATATTTATACTTATATATATATACACCATTATTAACGTCTTGCAAAAGTTTAAATTGTCTTCTTGGATTATATTTCGTATCATTTTCGCTAATGAAATGATACTTCTTAGTTTTAGTCTGACATTTTTTTATTTAAAAATGTTTTATTACCTTTTTTATTATTTATATATATATATATATATCATATACTATCTCTTATAATATATATAAATATTATTAACCTCACTCACTACACTCTAATACTACTCTAAACTACAACTCTCTATCCTCATCTCATTTTTATCTAATATTTTCTCCCCACACATCACTACCCTATACTATATATTATATTACCAAACACAC
Organism: Trachelipus rathkii; assembly: GCA_015478945.1. Lineage (NCBI taxonomy): Eukaryota > Metazoa > Arthropoda > Malacostraca > Isopoda > Trachelipodidae > Trachelipus > Trachelipus rathkii. Next base: position 14,636 of record JABUQX010025507.1, read on the forward strand.
ACACACTCTACCTATATTATATCTATTATATATTATATATATATATAATATATTTATAAATATTATATAATATATATTATACCTTATCCACTACTTCTCACTCTACTCATACCCTATCACCTCCTTCTCCCCCTATTATTATGAACTATATATATATAAATTGATATATACTATATAATATATATATATATATATTTAATATATATTATATATATATATATATATATATATATATATATATATATATTATATATAAAATACAACACACACCTATATATATATATATATTATATATATATATATATATTACTTCTATTATATTATAACTGGATTTACTCTTTATTTTCCTTTAAAAAATAACCCACCCACCGAAAAGTGCGAACAGTTGGATGAAAAGATGTTAGATTCGCAAAACTAAAGCTATGTATCGTCTAGCATTTTTAATAATCTTTGTGAGTGAGTAATTCGGAGTAGTAACCTCCTACAATCATTGACAAATATAATATCGTATATATATATATATATATATATATATATATATATATATATAAAAATTTTTACCCTTTAATATAATTTATATATAACAATTACTTATATATATATATAATATATATATATATCTATCATACCATACCCCACTACATATCTCATACTTCATCGATCAGTAGAAGAATCTATAGAGTACTAAAATTCACAATTGGTATACTTTCTTACAGCACTGATGATCATTGGAAGGTTGACAGAGGTTTTCACCAATTCATAATAGCATTTATCATCTACCATATTTGACTCCACGACCTCACCACCTCATATGCGTCACTCGGCTAATCTTTTATATGGTATAGGTGCAATTAAGGAATTAATTAATAATTATTGAATTAATAAAAGTAACGAAGTTGTTTGTACAAATATGTATGTACAAATGAACAAATATGTAAACTAAAGCAAAGATTGATTAAAAAAAAAAATAACATGATCCAAGATAAATCTAAAACTAATTTGAAAGGATTCAACAAGACCATTTTGCCAATAAGATTCAGAAGTGTTACAGGGTCCGGCTGTCACATTTGGCTGACAAGCTTAAAAAATCAGTGTTTACTAAGCTACGCAGAAAGATGATTGTCAGTCCGATTCTGGGACCCATTATGTTTGGGAATGTTTGTTATTTTGTTGATCTTAAAATAAAATACTGATTAATGTGATTTTATAAACATTTAAGAAGAAATCATGATAATTATTAATTCATTTTAATTGAAATATTTCCTCACTATACAGCACCTCCCCGTTGCAATCAAATAATTCAAACTGTTGTTGTGTTCCTAAATGTATCTTCACGAAATTGTTTACATAAACACCACACAACCACCGTCACACACACAACACACATATATATATATATATATATATATATAATAATATATATATATATATATATACTACTATATCACTATATATATATATATAATCTTTATATATAATATATATACTCACAATCTACTAAAATAATATAATATAAATACAATAATCAAAACCCTTATTACTATATATATATATACTCACCTATATAATATATATATCAGAGCGAACTCCGCCACTCGATGCCTACTCAGTCGCCACTCCCGCCCACGAGCTTCTAACACTTATAGAACGATCTATTTTTAGCAAATAATTCCGTGAATGTTTACGCTTAAAAATTCTCTTATTTCTTCTTTAGCGAAAGTTGGTCATAAAATGAAATCATCTATGCCAAAAATTAAAACGAAAAATGGTAGAATAATCGCTAAATAATAACGCTATATTAAAAACCACCATAAAATAAAAAAAAATATATAAGAGAGAGAAGCGAGAGAGAAGAGAATCAGAGAAGCCAATATCGGATGGCGGAGACGGCATCTGTGAATTTAGATTTGATTTTAATATAAAAAAAAAAAGTTAAGCCTGGTCGAACTATAGAAAACGTTAGAAAAAGAAAACGGTTTAGAAGGATAGGAAGGAAGAACTTATAATTAATTATATAATATAAATAAAAATAAAATATAACTACAAATCTTATTACAAAACATGTGTCAATAATAATAACATATAACATAATATAATACCAAATACAAACACAATAAATATATAAAAAAAACACACATACTACACTATTATAGTACCCCACACTCCCCATATACACAACCCACACACACACACCATCAACAACACAATAACTATATTAAATACACATCATCATCACTACTACTACTACACTACTACCTCCAAAATAACATAACACCACTACCATATTATAAACCACACACATATCAATTATATACATACAAGGCGCGGATATTATGAGAAAGCACGGAGGCACGGACTCCTCTAAAAAAAAAATAAAAGCAAATAAAAGCAACTAAAAGCTAAAACGACATAATATAAAACATTACTCTCATTTTATCAACTACTATCTCACAACATTAAACTTAGCTTCTACACATGTATATACCAAAGGACCTAATTTATACTATAACCAATCATTTATTTACTTCCGCAAACACACCTTATCATCTTCTCATACAAGTCCAATTAGCGAGAAGAATATATACAGATATTGTAAGCCACACTACAGCCACGCAGCAGCATATATATAAGATATAATCTCAGGAGAATATGTCACAAATAGCAGAACAAAGTAAGAACCAGAGAACTATAACACTTCACTACACTCATTACATTCCTCTGTCTACTCACTTTAGAGAGATATTACTTCAGCAGGAATATCTCGAATTGGCACATATTTATGGAGATACAGCTCTGCAAATCACACATACTACTCGAAAACACAACATAGTAAAACTCAACTTTTCTATATTATCTACTTATTCTCCTCTATATATATATTACTAATATACCACTTATATCACCATACCATAAATATAACACATACAACAATAAATAAAAAAACATAAATACACCAAAATTTATACATAATATACAATAAATATATAAATAAAAAAATAAAAATATAAATATAAATAAATATAATATATATATATATATTATAATATAATATATATAAATATATTATATATATTTTAATATATAAAATAATAATTATATAATATATATATTATATTAATATTATCCCTTCACTTATATATATATATATATATATATATATATACATATATATACTGTTATAATTATATTATGAGAGAGCACGAAGAGAGAAGAGAGAGAGACACGACAGCACAGACACGCACGACGACGAGAGGAGAGAGAGACGCAGCGAGCAGAGAGAGAGAGGAGAGAGAGAGACGAGAAGAAGGAGAGAAATCAGATATTGTCAAGCATTATGAGAGAAACGTTATGAAAATACTTGATAAATATCATCAATTTCGGTGAGGGCAAAAGATCCTCCCACACCATTTATCGAGCCCCATAAATTCCGCACAGTTTCTGGGATAAAAAACAACCAACCCTTCTCTAAGCTTCCAAACAAGTATATATAGAAGAACGCACTCATCACGACTCTCTTCAATGGCCACATCATGTATCTTTTTGACAGATCAATTTTTACGTAATGAATGAACGTGAATTTATGACCACACACCACTCGCACCTCAATCTCTTTCGGAATAACCAGGACCTTCAAACTTATTTTAAAAACATCGTAGAGAATGATTCACAAGAATGGGTTTCCTGAATCTTATAGACTCTTTAGTCTGATCGGTCTGATCGCAACAATTCCAGCAACAATGGATGGCATCTGTTGAAAGGAGTTTTTTTTTCCCTAAATCGTTTAAAGACATCCCTCCGAAGCACGGTGAGTCAGGGCAGACTATACTGTCACATTTGGCCTTACTTTCCACAGAAACAGAACTTTTAATTAAGTTATCAAAATCATCCATCCTGGTATGAAAACATTATAGTTCGCAGAGGAAAAGGAAAGAGGAATTGATCTTTTCAAGTAGATATAGTTGGTGAGTACTTTACACATACACATCAATTGTATCCCCCATTTTCATATATATATACTATATATATATATATTCACCTCTATATATATATATATATATATAATATATATATTATATATTTATATATATATATTAACATCACCACAATCTACACCTTATATATATATATATATATATATATATATATATATTATATTATCTATCGTTTTAATATATATAATATCTATATTTACATAAAAATATATATATATATATATTATATTATATATATATATATATTATATTAACTATCTCCACCCACTCACTATATATATATATATACCCCTATATTTATATATACTATATTTTATATATACACCGCAGATATGTTTAAAAAACAAAATTTTTATATAAAATTTAGGATAAATTTGAAAGTTGCCCCGCCCCCCCCCCCTTCCCCCCAAAAAAAAAATTTGGGGGGGGGGTTTTTTCGGTTCACAGAAGCGCTCAACTGATATATATATATATATATATATATATATACTATGCCTGTATATATATATATATATATATATATATATATATATATTTATATATATATATATACATGATGACCTAGCATGTTTTATATCTATGTCTCAATACTATTACTTTCCCTCAGTGTTGAAGTTACGCACATGTCCAACCTGTTTTGGAAAAAAGGAAAGCCGCTCTGATCCTTCTAACTATCGCCCTATAGCTTCACTTGTATTCTAATCTAACTGTCCTTATGGTCTTTTCCGCCCTCAGGACTTACGGGAGACTTGTGTGGTGGCGCTTGAACATAATCCAAGGCATTTGAACCAGGTATGACGACGACGTCACTGCTCTCCAGGCTCCCCCTCCTTTGGGTTTCCTCCTTCTGTTTGCTTACTTATGTCTAGTTCTCTTTTTTCCAAATCGCTCAATATCGGCTGTTGGTGAATGGGCGACTTTTCTTCTTTTTCTTTTCCATAGTGGTGTTCCTCAGGGTTCTGTCTTATCTCCTAATTTTATTCCTACTATTTCATTAATGATCTTTCCCTGCACCATCTAACCTCTGATCCACTCGTATGCGATGACTCGACCCTTCATTCTTCAACTCATTTCATTCTGCCCGTTTTTTACTTCTAGAATTGCCTTCTCGTATTAATCTTTCCGATTCTATTCTCCCTGATCTGGATAGATTTTCCGGGTGGGGTCGTCTGCACCTTGTAAATTCATTCTTTAAAAACCCACTTCTACAATCTCCCTCTCTATGACACCTTCCCCCTCACCACTCTCTCCCCATATCTCTTTTCGACGGTATCTCCTCCGTCTCTCCTGTTGCACCCAACTAAAATAGCTTCTTCGGCCTTACACATAAACAAAAAAATGTCTTGGAAACCTCACATCAACAACGGTTGCTAGGGCGGCCCCCTCAAAAGAACTGGAGGTTCCTGTATTAGGCTTGCGAGACTTTTTTTCCCTACATATCCCCATACAGTTGCTCCAACCTATACAAGGGCCTCATTCGCCTTGTATGGAGTCACTGCTCTCATATACTGGGGCTCTGGTTTCAACCCGGCATTTTGGATTAGGGTCGAGTCAAAGGCCAAAAAGGCTTATAAACTGTTTTCTGCACTTTCAGTTCTCTTAGACCCTCTATCTATTGAAGGCGCGACTGTTTGGTGCTTTATTCTTTTTCTATAGGTACCGCATCGGCAGGTGCTCGAGAGGCAACTTATCAATCGCGTACCTACCGACCTTTACGAACACCCTAGTAGCACCAAGGGGTGCTGTGTCGGCGCCTGAAGTTTTGTGTTGAATTTGGTAACTCAGGCTTAGTTCGCTGGTGCTACCTCTTTTCCTGCCACTCTGTTCGTGGAATTCTCTTCCATCTTCGTGTTTTCCCTGCTGAATTTAATCTCTCTCACTTTAAAGCTTGGGTCTGTGCTCATCTGCGTAGTTTGCGTTAGTTGATGAATAACTGATGTGTGCAACACCACCTCCTTGAAAATAGGGTTTGCCCGTGAGTGATGGTGACAACTGTAAAATATATATATGTATAATTACACTATCTATAATATATATATACTATTTCACTCTTTATATATATATATATTATATATATAATATATATTGTATTTAGTTATATTGTATATATATATCTTATATATATATATATATATATAGAAGAAGAGAGAGAGAGAGAGAGAGAAGAAGAGAGAGAGAAAGAGAGGAGAAGAGAGAGAGTAGTAAAAAGTTACTGGAATCGCCACTGATATTATATATATATTATATATAATTATATTTTATATATATATATTATTATATATCATATATATATTTATATATATTATATATATATATTGGATTTAATTTAACGCTTATGATATGTAATGATTCTTAGTTTTAATGGCTTCTTAGTCTTTTTAGATACACTTACTTTTTGTCAGTTTCATTTTCAAAATGTAGCTATTAAATTTCATTCTTTTTGTTGCTTAAGTTTGTGTGCTACTGCAGATGAATATAAAACTGGTCGGTATTATATATATATATATATATATATATTATATATTTATATATATGTATATATATATACTATATATACCCCTATACCTATCACACTATATATATATATAATATTTAGTATATAATATATAACACTCACCTATATACTATATATATTCTATATATATATATATATGTATATATATATCCCCCACTATCTATATATTGTACTTCCACCCATAATCCTACCCTCATTAATTAAATATATTATATATATATATATATATATATACTCCTATATATATATAGTATGATTATATAATATATAATATATAGAGAATAAAATTTCTTATAAAAATTAAATTTTCTCATGTATAAATTTCTACACTTATTTTTCTTTACATAGATACAAATAATTCATTAAAAAAATTAAGTTTTTCTATTAAATTTTAACTAAACTCTGAATAAAACTTATCACAGAGGGTTTATTTTAAATGCTTGTAGATAAAGATGGAGTGTCACTCTGTGATTGATCGTTTATAACTTCAAAAATTTAAAGTACATTTCAGAGGAATGTCAGAAAAATAGGAAGGAAGGAGAGATTATTGAATAAAGTGTAAAGAAATATATTATAATACACCAATAGGGAATTTTAAGTTGAAAAAAGCTTGAAAATCTTGAATATTAAAAGATTTTATGCCATTTTATTGATGAATAGCCCGAAAAAAAAAATTCTCACTTCCCCTAAAAAAATCACGAACAGTTTTTTTTTTGGTTCCCATAAAGCAAAAATAATATTGTTCATTACAAAAACATTTCTTTTATCCTTGGAAAAACGTATAGAGCCTTAAGTCTCCTTAATCGAACTTCTTTAATGAAATTTCAATATTTGTTTTTATATATCAAATATTTCATTAGTAGTGAAAACCTGTTTTAATAAAAAATTTTAACTTCTAAATTACGCTTTCTTAAATTTCATTACAAATTGTTAACTCTTATAAGTACGATTTATCCTAAATTACAACATTTATTATTTGGTATATCTTAAAATTGAGTATTTACTCAGCTTTTACCATTGAAAACAATGAGTTCCTTTCAAAAATATCAAACATGAGAAGCGATATATGTTAATAGTTTCGTTGTACTTAATAGTCTTTATTAATGATTTCATAGTAACTTAAAATAGTACACAATATTGCTGTATTTGACAAGCATATATATAATATATATATATATATATATATATATATATATATATATATATATATATATATATATATATATATATATATATATATATATATAAGTAGTAATGTTACTTTTGACTGCGGGCAGCGATTGCTCGAAAACGGTTAGAGGTATCGGTCTGAAACTTGGTATATGTTCTATGTATGTGTTAAGCTCGATACCGACGAGTTTTCAAGTCGCTAGGATGTATATAGGGGGTGGCTCCCCCCGAGAGCGAAGGGGAAATATGTCGCTTACGCCCTTTTGCCGCGTCCAATTCCGAGTGAAGATTAGGCCTAACGTTCTTCCGTGAGTGTAATTGATCACCGCCGAGTTTTGGTGACCGTAGGTCACCCCTAAGTGGGTGCTGCCCCCTTAGCGCCAAGGTCAAATTCGGCCTGAAAACCATGTTAGGCTTAACGTATCGGGCTAAAATTTGGATGTGAGCTATATGATGACGTAATCTCGTCGGAGACGAGATTACGTCCCTCTGCGCTCCCCCGTAGGGGGAGCGCTGCCCCCTAAAAATTAAAATGATCGCAGAAGACTGAAACTTAGAGAAAGGATTCGGAGTCGGAGACGGAGTTGGAGTTGGATTTGGATCCAGAGTCCAGGGACCACCCGGAGGGGGGTCCCCTCCTGAAAGAAAAGAAGAAATGCATGGAATGCAAAACAGAAGAAGAAAAAGAAAAGAAGAAGGAGGAAGGAAGAAGAATGAGGAAGGAGGAGTCTGAGAAGGATTCAGAGTCAGAGGAGTCGAAGTCAGTACCGGCTCCGGTACTGGAGCCGGTGCGGTGTTTAGTTAAAAACATTCGTATAACACAATGTTGGGTTCCTTATATATGTTATAGAGTCTGTAGATTTCGAAAATAATGGTTTCAGAACCATCAAGAAAAAAAAAAATAAAAATAAATAAATAAATAAATAATTAAATAAATAAATAAAATTTCTTATTCTTTTTATGTTTATAACTTACAAATTTAAGTTTTTACATACCCTAAAGCAGTAAATCAGTAAATCAGTAAATCAAACAGCCCTCCTCACCCCTTCCGTGATCTATTGATCTATTGATCTATTGATCTATTGATCTATTGATCTATTGATCTATTGATCTATTGATTCAAGTCATTTTTTTAGTAAAATTGTCACGTTTTACATACCATAAAGCAGTAAATCAGTAAATCAGTAAATCAAACAGCCTTCCTCAGCCCTTCCATTATCTATTGATCTATTGATCTATTGATCTATTGATTCAAGTCATATTTTTAGTAAAATTGTCATGTTTTACATACCCTAAAGCAGTAAATCTGTAAATCAAACCACCCAACCTACACTCCTGTCCAACCATGATCTATTGATCTATTGATCTATTGATTCAGGTCATATTTTTACTAAAATTATCATGTTTTACCTACCCTAAATCAGTAAATCAAACCGGCCATACCACACTGCCCACATCATCCATGATCTATTGATCTATTGATCTATTGATTCTATTGATTCAAGTCACATTTCGAGTATCATTTTGGATAAACATAACATAAAAACAAATTCTTTATACACTGATCAACGAATATATGCTAACGTAACAAAGTTTTCACATTAATAAAGCTTACTTAGCATCAATCTGAACTATGAATATAATACACAAGGACAAACCTGACACACCTTAAACTGATAAACTGTTAACGTTAACAAAGTTTCCGCCACTTAACAACAGTAAAGTACTAACATAACATACAAAAACGTAACGCTATTCACATTTGCTCATGCCATATCTCTAACAATAACAATGTTTAAATTTATATTAACATGGTAATATTTAACTAAATTTATCACAAACATTGGCTAATTATCATATCGGTCAATAATAATATGCTAACGTAACAAAGTTTTTCACATCAATGAAGCTAGCCATAGCATCACTTGAACTATGAATATAATGTACAAAGCCAAAACCTAACATACCTTAATCGTAAATAAACTGTTAACAATAACAAAGTTCCACACTTACCAACATTGAAGTAACTAACATAACATACAAAAACGTAACCTACTCACACTTTGTCATGAATATCTCTAACATAACAATGTTAATTTATATTTAACTAAAATTTATCACAACCTAATCTAATTATCACACTGACAAATGAATATATGCTAATGCAACAAAGTTTCAACACCAGTAAAGCAAACATAGCATCATCTGGACTAGGAATATAATGTGCAAAGCCAAAACCTAACATACCTTAAACGTGAATAAACTGTTAACATTAAGAAAAGTTCCAACACTTACGCAACATTGAAGTAACAAACATAGCATACAAAAAACGTAACCTAATCACACTTTTGTCAACATATCTCTAACATTTCGTTGTAATTTACATTAACATAGTAACATTTAACAAAACTTATCATAGCCAACCTAATTTCATCGACCAACGAATATATATGAGCTAAGGCGACAAAGTTTCACATTAATAAAAGCTACATAGCATCAATCTGCAATAAGATAATAATCCACAACGACAAACCTAGCATACATTAAACATGAATAAAACTGTTAACGTTAACAAATTTTCGCACTTAACAACAGTAATGTAACAAACATTGCATGCAAAACGTAAACC
>JABUQX010025508.1:0-27500 GCA_015478945.1 Trachelipus rathkii
AGATGATTCCAAAGTGGCTACCTTAGTAATAAAATAATGATGGATATATAAAGATTCAAAATGATTTGATAACTTCTTAGGTCGACGATAAGTGGCAAATAATTTTAATATATAGAAAAGTGCCAGGTTCTTCATTTAGGTAACTCAAATAAAAGATTTAACTACGATATGAATGGGGATTGGTTGAGTCTGTGGATCAAAAAAAAAAAGATTTTGATGTGAGTATAAGCAGCAAAGCTAACTATCAGTGTTTGGAAGCAAGGAATAAGTTATAAGATGTTAAAGTATAATAAATCGCAATTGGTTTACAAAGCTAACAAAGTTATAAGTACTGTTAATAGTTATTTTAGGTCAATATTTAGAGTATTGCGCATAGGTTTGGCCTTATTTAGAAAAGACTAGGTATGCTGAGAGGTGTAAAGTAGTGCAATAGAGGAATGATTTCTGCTTGAGGGTAGAAGCTATTGGGGAGAGGCTGAAGGAGTTAAAAAGTCTTCTTTAGAAGGCATTTTCATTTCTTGTATTTTGTGCTATGGACCCATCTTTGTAATTTCAAGTTTGAGTCATTTCGAAAAAAATTGTGGTAAAAGTTAAAAAGAACAATGTCAAACAAAGATTTTTGAAAAAATGAAATTTTCTTAAAAGAATGACTAAGACACAGAAAACATTCGAAAATGTACGTTTTTAGAGGTCAGAAAAAGCTACAATTTGCTTTTTTTCCCATCAAATTGGCTGAAAATTAAGATATTTATGTCCATTTAAAGGGGGTGGTGAAAATGTGGCTCAGCCCGAAGCAAAAATGGACGCCTGCCTTTATTGAAGTGATATATATTATATTATATATATTATATATATATATATATATATATATATATCATATTATATTTATATTAATAATTATATTTATATATATATATATATATATATATATATATTATATATATATATATATATATATATATATAGCGGAAGGATATTCGGGTTGCGGAGGTAAAAGGGAAGAAAACTTTGAAAATAGAAGATAAGGACTTTGATGAGTATTTTGATGGGAATTATTGGGAAGTGCGGTGGAAATGAAAAGAAGGCAGGAGTCCGGATTTGGAGGAACTCTGTGGAGTGTTATGAGGGAACAATGAAGGGAGATATAAAAGAGAAGTTTAATACTGAAGTCGAGAGATGGATTTCAGAAGGTATTTTAAAGAAAGTGAAACAGGGTGAGAAGGAGGGAAAGAATGTGATTCCAATGATGGCAGTGAACCAAGAGTCTAAAGAAAAAATAAGGCCAGTGTTGGACTTCAGGAAGTTAAACGATCATATAGAATGCCATACTGGAAATGAGATAGTCGCATGTGATGAAACTCTGAGGGTTTTTAGGAGAAAAAAAGGGAAAATCAAGCTGGTGGATTTGAAAGCGGCGTACCTGCAGTTAAGGGTAGACAAAAGGCTTTGGAAATATCAGGTGGTGAAGTTTAAAGGAGAGATGTATTACTTAACTAGATTGGGTTTCGGAATAAATTGCGCTCCAAGAATAATGATGAAATTTTTGATAGTGTTTGGCACAGGATGAAAGAATTAAGAAAGCGACCAGCCTTACATCGATGACATAATGTGAAAGAAGACATCATAGGAGCGCGAGATGTAGTCATATTATTAGGAAGTGACGAAACCAGTAATCTTGTGGATAACAGAGTGTTAGGATTAAAAATAATAAAAAATAAAGAAGGGAAATTAGAGTTTAGAAGAGGTGGCGAATTACCAGACCTAAAGGAAGGGGGGATCTTTCTAGAAGAGAAGTATTTTCAATTTGTGGTAATTGGTGGGACATTACCCGGTTGTAGGTTGGTTAAGGGTGGCTACAACCTATTTGAAAAGACATGTGGAAGGAAAGAGGTGGAATGATTTGGTCGATGATAAGGTCATTCGAGTATTAAAGGAAATGTTAGAGGAAGTGAAGGAAAGAGACCATAAAGGGTTTTTGAGGGTTTCGGATGAGATAAGGGAGTAGTATGGTGTGATGCAAGCAATTTGGCTATAGGGGCGGCGTTGGAAAATTGGGGGAAAGATTGTTGAGACGGATCGTGGATCAGAAAGAAGAATGACGTGGGTCATATTAACGTTGCAGAATTAGAAGCAGTTATTAGAGGAGTGAATTTGGCATTAAAGTGGGGTCTGAAAGAGCTGGAAATTAGAACAGATTCGATGACAGTAGTCAATTGGTTAGGTTCAGCAATTACGATGGAAAGAAGGGTGAAAACAAGAGGCGCAGCGGAAATGATAATCAAGAGAAGATTGGGGGTTCTGAGTCAGCTGATAATAGAGTTCGGGTTATCAGTGAGTGTAAAGTTTGTAAGATCAGAAATGAATAAAGCTGATAGTTTAGCCAGAGTCAGGAAATCTTGGATGGGAATTTTCGAAGAAGGAGAGCAGAGGTAAGAGGAAATTGCTGCAGTTGCGAGTATCGAAAAGGAAGTTAAGGATTTGCATGAAAAACATCATTTTGGGGTGAATTTTGAACATTGTATCTGGACGAAGATGGTTGTACCAAGAGGCCACGAGGAAAGTGATGCTTGAAGGATTGCAAAGCATGCCAATAAATAGATCCTGCGCCAGTAAGGTTCGGGAAAGGGGAATTAGAAGTAAGCAGGAATTGGTGGAGGGTGGCGATAGACGTCACGCATTACAAAGGGAAACATTATCTGTCAATTGTTGATTGCGGACCGAGCAGATTAGCAATTTGGAAAGTTTTGAATAATGAGACGCCAAGAGAAATCATTAGGAAGTTGGAGGAAGTATTTGTGGAAAGAGGGTCAATGAAACAACTTTTGATGGATAACGGTACGGCGTTCAGATCAACTGATGTAGAGAGGTTGTGTAAAAAATAGAATAACGGGTCTTTAGAGCAGCAAACAGAGCAAGTGGCAATGCAATAGTGGAGAGAAATCACAGGACGATCAAGAGAATGGCAGAAAGGGGGAGAATTACCCCGGAGGAGGCGACGTTTTGGTATAATATGTCGCCAAAGAATGGATTAGAAGATAAGAGCGTCCCACATAGGTCTATTTTCAAATATAGACGGGGGCATCCACTTGAAAGAAGGAAGTCTGTGGATTCTGGTAGAAGCGGTTCAAGGTTCAAAATTGGAGAGGATGTGTGGGTAAGACCTTTGCAAAATAAGTGCACAACGAGATGGATGAAAGGAAAGGTAACAAGAATAAATTCTAATTTTAATATAGATGTAGGGGGAATCCCGAGGCATATAAAGAATTTGAGAAAAATAGTGTGATGGTTTGAAAATCATGTGGGCGTGTATTGGGAATATAGATATTAATAAATAATTAGCACCGCGGATTAATAACTCTGGACGACAAAATTTGACTTTTTGTCTGTTAAATAAGTTAAAATGGGTGTTTCTTAAAGGGTTAAACTATGTGGACGTGTTTTTTAACTTATATTATACTATATATATATATATAATATTATATATATTAATATATATATTATATATATATATATATATATATATTTTATATATATATATAATATATTATATATATATATATTATATATATATATATATATATATATATATATATATTATCCCCATTATCATCACCCACCTCTCTCCCCAAGACTGGGGGTAAGGTGCGTAGCATGCCTGGAAACAGAAAAGTAGTTAGAAGAATATGACGAAAGTCGAAAGAAAGCTCAGCCTTAACCGCTCCCTTTATACCATTTAGTGAGATCTCGTCGCAGTAAGAAAATCCACCTAGAGCTTCACACGGCCTCATATGGCAATCTCGCCAATTAAGGGTTTTATCCTTAACCCAGGTGGGCCACAACCATACCTCTCACAAAACACCAATCACTCCTCTTATGCACCTTTCTTCTCGCCTCTGCTAAACTCAGATTTCCTCCTTCCTGGAATCCCTTGCTGCTCATCCAACATTTTCCTCGTCTCCCCCAGTCCGGTCGTCCCAGCATACTCAACACTATACAATCCGCTTTAACCTAACCAACCTATCATGGCCAAACCATTTTCCAACGTCTTCATTGATTTTCTCTCGCTCCTACCTTTCTTCCCCACACACTCTCTAATACGTTCATTCTCGTTTTATCATTCTTCTCACACAACATGCCTCAAAGCTCGCACCTCTGAACACATTGTACTTTTAGATCTATACCTCTTATTCCAGACATAGTTCTCAACTACTATCATTAACCAGGTAACAACAAACCCTATATATAATATATATTATATATATATATCATATATATAAATAGTATATTTATATTATATATATATATTATATATATATATTATATATATTATATTTATATAATAATTATTATATATATATATATATATATATATATATTTTCCAGAGGGTGGAGTCGGAGTCGGAGTCGGAGTCGGTAATTTTTAAAAGGGTGGAGTCGGAGTCGGAGTCGGAGTCGGTAATTTTCAAAAGGGTGGAGTCGGAGTCGGAGTCGGAGTCGGTAATTTTAGAGGTCGGAGTCGGAGTTCGGACGGAAAATTATGAACCGACTCCACAACCCTGCTACGTATGCACCTTTCAGTGTTTCTTTTTTTTCTCCTTATATACTTCCAAATATGTTTCTTTTGAAACTTCATCATTGGCCTTTGGTACATTCAACCACGCTTCTCTTTTTCTTTTAACCACTTGCATCACCTCTTCATTCCACCTCTCACTGTTAACATTCTTACTTCCTTCCTAAACTCATCAAAACTTCCCCGCCAGGACACTCATAATCTTTCCATCTAACTTCACCCACCAATCGACTCGTTTTTTCCACATCTAGTCCACTGCATCGGTGCTATCACCCTTAAAAGGGGAAAACAACCTCTTCCCTCTCGTGCCTTCAACGCTATCACCACTACCCTCGGTCGTTCCTACCTTCTTATCCATCCTCCTGTTTTCTGCAAATGATGACTACAAACACTGGAAAAAAAATTCCCTATCACAGTATCAGGTAGGCAACTACCCTCTGGCTACCAGTTGAAAATAAAGTGATACAAAATTTTACTTACTTTAAGGAACCTGTTTGGAACCTTTTCTACTTTGAAATAGATCCTTCTGGCGACAGAGAGATATGCATAGATATATATTGAAATAGAGAAAAAATAATAGTATATTAATTTAAATATTCTTAATTAGTTGGTAATATTATATTATATATATATAAGATATATTATATATAATATATTATATATATATATATATATATTATATATATATATATTATATATAATATATTATATATATATTATATTATATATATATATATATATAATATATTATATATATTATATATATATATATATTTATAGAATGTCTTCAAATAAACAAGAAAATTACATATAAGTTCCCTTGGATCCCCTGTGCACAGTGTACCCTCTGAAACCCGTAATGTAATCTTATTTCCTTCCTGATAATCAATACCCTGAGAGTGAGAAATAGAAAACAAAGTAAATACTTTCTCTTTGTAAAGATATCTATACTATCTTCCTTATAATAATTGTGACCTATCCTTTGAATGTTGCCTTGAAGGCAAGAGTGTCTCCCTAATAAACGTCCTTCCTAATATATGGTCCTACTTATTTATCCTATTAAGGTTGTTCGTTTTTTTTATCAACCTTTACTTTATTTCTTTATTTCATTAATGATATGTTAATGTTCACTTATCATATATTTCAACAGTTCAATAAACACTGAAACACAAATAAAACTATATGAAACAAACACGTTACACAAAATATATAAAAGAAAAATAACTATAAAAAAAACCTTAAGAACATCATTTAACATCATCTTCTCTTCTTCTAAGACAACCTCAATCTGAAAAAAGAAAAGAAAAGAGACACAATGAACAATCACTGGGGAAAAGGGACAGCTGGTGATAGTGATGATATATATACTTTTATAATCACCATTGTCATTATTTTTTTAGGATTTTTGCTTTTTGCTTTCGACAAGAGCTGGAGGTCTTGGAATCAACTTAGCAACTGCTGATACCGTTATTATATTTGATTCTGATTGGAACCCACAGAATGACTTGCAAGCACAAGCAAGAGCTCATAGAATAGGACAAAAAAATCAGGTATATGCTCGTATATATATATATATATATATATATATATAGTATGTTCCACAATATATATATATATTATATATATATTTATATATAATATATAATATATATATTATATATTATATATATATATATATATATTAGTGATGCTCGCAGATGTCATTTCTTTTTCTGCATCCGCGGATGCGGAGCGGATCTTAAAAATCACTATCCGCGGAATGCGGATGCGGATGTTTAATATATATTATATATATATATATATATATACTTATATATAATATATATATATATATATATATATATAATATATATATATTATATATATATATATATATATCATATATATATACATCGAGTTTGTTCCACAATCTATTAATATAATTGCTACCAGGATGCGGGATGGGGACGGGGACCCAACTCAAATGGACCCCATCAACCTCTTTCCCTAAGCCACCGAACCTTAAATGAAAGAGATTTACATGGATATATACTTTTTGCACTAGTACTGAAATTCAAATATGGGAAGATTGTGCCTTGAGAGACATCATTTTCTGCTTTTCTGTTCTGAGAGTCCTGTTTTCTCTTTCATCATATATTAGCCAGCACTGCTAAATACTCTCTCACTTGGAACACTAGTTGGAGGACAGGCCAGGTATTTCCTTGCAAGTTTACTTAAGCGTGGGTAAACATTTGCATTTTGCTTAATTAACACTCCCACCAACTGATAGGATCGTATTTGATTTGTATCTATAGTCGTTTTTCTTTGATGAAGTTTCAAAAAAAAAAAAATCATTTGCACTGCATCTTTTGACAATGCGTGTTTTCTCATCACTACTGGACTGTAGAAATTCTTTCGGTGAATCTGTTATTGATTTATTAAAGAGATGCTTGGTTCTGTATATTTTATTTTTTCTTTAAATGGATTGGCTATTAATAGACTGTTTCGGATTGAAGTTTTCCTTGCAAGTTTTCTCACGTTGGTAAAACATTTTGCTTAACTTTCACCAACTGATTGGATCATCATTGAATTTAATAGTTTTTCTTGGTGATAGTTTTTCAATCATTTGCACTACATCTTTTGGTAATGCCGTGTGTTTTTCTTCATCACTTACTGGACTGTAGAAATTCTTCCAGTGAAATATGTATTTGATTTACTTGTAGAAGGTGTTGGTTCTGTAGATTTTTGTTTTTTTCCTTTTAATGGGTGGTGATTAATAGACTGTTCTGATTGAAGTTTTTCAATGCAAACACAAAGTAACAATGACTTGGTTCTAATATGTTACAAAAAATTGCTTTTACGGAATCTAAGTAAGTTGCAATAGTAGGAAGGTCATTAATTTTTCACAGAACCAAAAGGTTTTTCTAGCTCTAGTTTAATTACATCTTCATTCTTTTTAAACCGTCATCATTTTCATTTGAAGATGGTTCAAAATGTTTCCTTAGAGTTGAGATATATTATTGAGAAGACAGAAGCTGTAAGGCGCTGATTTTTTTTGGTAGTTTTCTTCAAATGGTTTCAATGCTAATGCAGTGTGATATGATGTCATTCTCCAAATAATAAGATTGTTAACTTTGGAATACAAACTGGCGTAAAAAGCAAGAAAGTTCTTTGAGCTATACTTCTTTCCATCATATGAAGTGTACTATTCCAGCGAGTTTGGAATGTCTTTGATAACATTAAGATATGGAATATCAAGCCGTTTTTGAATTGTCTTAACTCATTTACATTTTTATATTTCTTTTTCAGATTCATCTTAAGTATTTTTATTATAAAATTCTTTATCGAATCTCGACAATAAACATCCGCGCAACATCCGCAGGGCAAAGCGCGGATGCGGATGCGGATACGGATCTTTAATAATGTGCGGATGCGGATGCGGATGTTACCTGCATCACTAATATATATATATATATATATATATATATATATATATATATATAATATATATCTATATATATATTATATTTATTATATTTATAATATATATATATATATATATATATATATATATATATATGCTCTGATGTTCGAGCGTTTCTATGTATATTATTGGAGTGTGTGTTATGGCAAATGTGGCATACACGTCTGTGCACTTTTGTAAAGGGCTGACATCCCTACCCTCCTGTGCGCCTATAAAATGTTCGTTATAATAATGGTATGCCTGTTGTGAAGGCCTTTGAATCTATTAACAAAGCATTCAAGTTAACCAATGAGAGCGGTGAATTTGAATGTGACGAGATGGAGGCCCTGCTATTGGGACGCTGGCATCAGGTTGGGAGAGAGAGAGAGCCACGATATCGCTTTCGAGGCGTACGCGGCTTGTCCCGCGTCTACCCCTTCATAATATTCAAATAACACAAATAGAATTACTAATTACCATATAATTATTACAACTAATTGTGTTTGATAATTCGGGGATTCCGTTGAGAACATCGGTGAAGAAAGGTTGGCACCTGCGAGTGCATTGTCAATTATTCTGTAATGAGTATTATATTGTGAGACATTACATTTATTATTTACCTTTATTGCCCCATTAGCAAAGAACAATTGACTAGTGCATTTCCATTTCATATATATATATATATATATATATATATATATTATATATATATATATATATATATATATATATATTATAATATTATTTATATAGTTATAATAATATATATTTTCTTTATTTCCTTATATTTCCTTAAATTGGAGTAAGGTGCGCGACGGGCATCGGAAAAAGAAAAGCAGTAGAAGAAACATGACACAAGTCGAAAAGAAAGCCCAGCTTACCGCCCCCTCAGTACCAATTATTGTGAACTCATCGCAGTCAGAAAATCACCCTAAAGCTTCATTGAGAAAGCGATGGACCCTCACTATGTTAGATCGTCAATGTAAGGGTTGTCCCTTGGCCCAGGTGGGCCACAACCATAACCCTCACAATCCCACCATTCACTCCTGTTATACACCTTTCTTCTCGCTCTACCCCAAACTCAATTTCTCTCCTTCAATCCTACATTCAATACTGGCTCAATCCTTTTTCTTCGGTCTCCCAGCCGGTCGGTTCCAACAACTCGCCACTATACATTCCGCTTAAACAACCGAATATATTCATACCTTTCCATTTTATGACCAAACCACTAAACATAGCTTTATTTATATTCTCTATTTACCACCTTTCTTCACCTACCACACTCTCTCTTAATACGTTCATTCCTCACTTTATCAATTCTTCTCAACACCTAACACCCCCTTAGTTTGTCCATCTGAACACATTGCAACTTTAGATCTTATACTTCTTATTCCAGACCATAGTCTCACTATATACAATACAAAGGTAACAACATACCCTATGTAACCCTAGACACTCAAGACTTAGTCCTTTACATTCACCACGATTTAATTGCACCAGCCACCTTCCTGCCATTCAAACTTTCCTACTACACTCTGCATGTCGTTCCCCTTTTCATCCAGCATATAACCTTAAATATTAAACTCAGACACTTGTTCCCACTGCTCACCATCTACCATAACTTCACACTGAGGAGTTTTCCTCACTCACAACCATAAACATTACTCTATCCACGTTTACTTTCAAGCCCCTACTTTTACACACCTGCCAAATCCAATACCAATCTCTAACTCTCTTCAGATTCACACACACAGAACCAAATCATCCGCATAGTAGGTAGGGCACCGTCCACTCTTCCATTCTTCCACATTCTAACACCATTATCGCCATCACCACCTCGAATTCTTTCATAACCCCATCCATATACAAATTGAATAACAAGGAGACTAAACAACCCTGTCTTACTCGCTATTAATCTAACCACCTCACATTGACACCAATTTATTCTTACAACGCTTCACTATCGTCATACATACTTTTGATTCCATTCAGAAGCCTTCCACAACACCATATATACTAACACTGCCATAAACCTCCTATTAACTCCATCAATACGACTGTTGCCAAATCATAAACTAAATACAATTTTGTTTCTTCTCCTCATTTCCAATCATTTGTTTCATGTACAGATTTGATCCACACATCTCTTACCATCCTTTAAACGCACCTTGTACTTCACCAATCAGTCCTTCATAGTCACTCGACGCACTCTTTCGACAATAATACCAGCATATATTCCCTACAACACTCAATAACTTAATTCCCCTAATAATTTCTGCAGTTCCCTTTTCTCCCTTACCTTATATAGAAGGGTACTATTACCGCTCTTCTCCAATCCCTTGGAACTTACCCTCTATAAACGCTTATTACACAACTTCAATCAATCAATCAACATCTCGCCTCCGGTTCTTGATCATTTCACCAGTAATTTCATCTATACCGTACCTGATTTACCATTCTCAACTTTTTCACTCTACCCATTATCCTCCTTACTAATCTCATCCCAAAATACCTATTCCTTCTTAGCTTGCACCATCAAACCCAACCACATTTCATATCACTCTTCTTCATTACTGTATATTGTGCAGATCTTGAAATGGCTCTTTCACCACTCCTTCACACCTACTTTCATAGTTTAAAACAGCCCCATCCCTATTCATTTATTTTAAGCAGATTCCCCTTATTCTTCATATATATATATATCTATTATTATAATTATATATACTATATATTTATATATATATATATATATAATATATATATAATATATATATATATTATATTATATATATATATATATAATTTATATATATATATATATATATATTATATATGATTATATATATATATCTTAGGAGTTTGAATAATCATTCAATAGTTTGTATAATAGAAAAAAAAAGTGATTTTATAAATATCAGAATTTTTTTTCCAAGTCAAATATAATATAATTTGTTATCTAAAAAACCAGATCAACCTAAGCCTAAAATAAGTAAATTTTACCCTCATAAAATGTAGCCACAATGCAATTGTTTATAGAATGGAAAACAAACAAAGGAGAAAAGTATGTAAATATTGGGTTGTTGTACAACGAGAAAGTATAAATAAAATTTCCCTTTTAATATTATTGATATATACCAACTTTCAATTCAATTCTATTCAAGAACGATACACTATTACCAGTCATTCCACAATCATACGGTAATAAATAGCTTCTTGACTAATCTTTTCTTTTCTTGTCTATGTACTCATCTCAATTGCATACATATGATTGAAGTCTCACTCTTTTTATTTCGTTATATTATAATTTCTTAGTCTGAAATATTAGTGATTTATGAAACTTTTATCACTGCTCTGAATTAATGATGAATCATAATAACAACAATTTTTTCAGTAGCTGAAAAAAGAAATTGTACAGAAAAACCGTCACAGCTAGATAAATTGTAATTGCTGTGCAATTCCAATGACATCTACTCTCGGACTACCACGCTGTCACCAGTTTCTACTCTGCTTCTCCTTTTCTGTATGGCATTCATAAATATACTATAATAATATATATAACCTATATATTTATAATATATATATATATATATATATATATTATTCATATATATATATTATATATATTATTATATATATATATATATATTGTAACTCAGGGAAGGACCCGGATGATTAGAGCACTAATAAAACTTTACCAAGTACTAAACTCTACTTTATATTTTGCATACCTCTTTTGTATACCTCTTTTACTGTATTTTAATGTTAAATACCCAAAAGGAAATATATATATATCTGAAAAAAAGTAATTTAAAAATAAATTTTTTTTTCTTTGCCCTTTGTTTTTTTTTTTAAAAACGAACACGTTTTTTTTTTTAATCCCAACACTATATATATATATATTATATATATATATATATATATATATATATATTTATATATATATATATATATATATATATATATATATATATACTATTATATATATATATATATATATATATTATATACTATTGATTAGGTCAACATTTATCGACTTGTTACAAAAATAGCATTGAAGAAACCATTATTGTAAAGAGCAAAGCAAAAAAATGGTTTTGGATACTTAGTGATTCAGTCTAGATACATCTGGTAGAACAGTTTTTATAAAAAGAATTCAGTAAGTTACAATACTGATTTTTGTTGAGTAAATCATCATTCACCATTTATTCAGCCAATCATTTCCTCTGGGTTGTGTAATTGCTCTTTGAAGTTTGGAAATTAATTTGTTTAAAAAGTAACTAATATGAATTGCTTTGATTTCCGATTTCCTTGGGTTAAATACTTTTCTTAAATCGCTACACGGCAATACATGACATGACACGAGTCAAAAAGAAAGCCCAGCCTTACCGCCCCCTCTATACCTATTAATGAGAACTCGGCGCAGTCAGAAAATCCACCCTAGAGCTTCACGAGACCGACGGACCCTCAATATAGCAATATCGTCAATTGTAGGGATCATCCCTGGCAGGTGAGCCACAACCTACCCTCACAAACCCGCCATTCTCTCACTATCATGCACCTTTATTCCGCCTCTGCAAACTCACTTTCTCTCTCCAGGCATTCCTTTTGACTCAATCCACCTTTTATTCGGTCTCCCAGCGGTCGGTTTCCAACACCTCACCACTATACATCTTTAACCAAACGAACTATCATTCATTCTTTCCACATGACCAAACATCTAAAACATGCTTTCATTTATTCTCGTCGTTTACTTTCTTCACACCACACAAACTCTCTAATACGTTCATTCCTCATTTTATCAATTCTTCTCACACCTAGCACGACCCTAAGATTATCCATCTGAACACATTGAACTTTAGATCTATACTTCTTATTCCGCAGACCATAGTCTCACTACATACCTATACACTGGTAACAACATACCCTCATGCAGACCAGAGCGCACTCAAGACTTATCCCTTTACATTCACCAACGATTTAATTGCACCAGCCACCTTCCTCGCCATTCCAACTTTCCTACTACACTCTGCTCAATCCGTTTCCCTTCTCATCCAACACATACCTAAATATTTAAAATCACACTTGTTCCAGCTGCTCACCGATCTAACATAACTTCCACTGAGGACTGTCCTCACTCAAACCATAACTTACTCTTATCCGTTTACTTTCAAGCCTCCCTTTTACACACCCTGCCAAATCTCTCTACAATCCTCTCAACTCTGTTTAGATTCGCCACACAAAACCAAAATCATCCGCATACAATAGGTAGGGCACCCTCTCATCATCTCCATTCTCCATCATTCCTAACACCATTTCCTGCCATCCCCCACCTCGAATTCTTTCATAAACCCCATCCATATACAAAATTAAATACCAGGAGACATCACAACCCTGTCTCACTCTCCTTTATTAATCCTAAACCAATCACATTGACACCATTTAATTCTTAAACAACGCTTCACTATCGTCATAACATACTTTTTGATTCATTCAGAAGCCTACACCAACAACATATATCACTAACACCTGCCTATAAAGCTTCCCTATTACTCTATCATACGCCTGTTGCAAATCCTAAACCTAAATACAAATTTTTTCTTCTTCTCCTCATTTTCTCAATCATTTGTTTCAAATGTAAAAAATTTGATCCACACACTCTACCACTTCTATACACTTTGTTCTTCACCATCAGTCCTTCGTCACTCGAGCACTCTTTCGATCAAAATACCGGTTTATATCTTCTCTACACATAACTCTATTCCCCTATATTTCTATAGTTCCCCTAATATTATATTCTTCTTCTTTCTCTCTTTATCTAACCTTATTTTCCCAGAGGGAGTAAGGTGCGCGACGGCCATCGGAAAAGAAAAGCAGTAGAGAACATGACAAAGTCGAAAAGCAAGCCCAGCCTTACCCGCCCCTCAGTACGATTAATTAGTGAGAACTCGTCGCAGTCAGAAATCCACCCTAGAGCTTCATGGGACCGCGACGGATACCCTCACTATTGCATATCATCAGTGTAGGGTTCATCTTTGGCCCAGGTGGGGCCACCAACCATAATCCCTCACAAAACCCTCATTCCACTCTTTCATGCCACCTTTATTCTCCGCTCTGCCAAACTCACATTTCTCTCCTTCAAGCATTCGTTTACTGCTTCAATCCACTTTTTCTTCGGTCTTCCCAGCCGGCGATTCCCAGCACACTACCACTATCCATCCTTTCTTTGGTTAATCCTAATTCTCCTATTACTGTCTCCATATTTCCTGTATCTATAATAGCCATTACATCTTCTTGATATTTAGTTTCTTTATTGCCATTATATTCTTCATATTTTAAAACAAATGTTTACTTCAATTTTTCTTTCTACTAATCCCCTTTCCAATCCTCTTATATTTTTTCTTTTTCTATATTAATATGGTGTCATTTTTTATTATTATTGTTTTTCATTATTTTCTTTGTATAAAAATATATTGATTTATTATTTTTTCTTCTATTTTTATTTTCTGTACAATTTTTTTATTACGTGTCCTTACTTTTTACATTTCCAACACACATTGTTGCATTTTTCATTCAATAGCAATCTCTGGTTTTATGGTTATTTCGTTTCTAATATTACATTTATTTAAATTAAATGTTCCTTCTCTCCATTCGGATTCTTTCCATTTTATGGTTATTTGTATTACATATTCCAAAATTTATTACGAATTATAACAATTTTCTGATGCATAGTTTTCTTCTTTTTTCTTCTACTTCAACACTGATTCATCATATTTAAATTGATTCTTTAGTGTTATGTTAGTTATTTGGTTTTAAATGCTTCAATCTTATTGATAATTAACCTTTCTTTCCATGAAACTTACCCTATTTGATCTACTGAATCAATTGGTTGAATGTACTTTTTTTCACTTTTTTAATATTCATGCAAGTTTTTACACATCTCTTTTTGCCCTTTTCTTGGCTTCATACAAAACCCTCTAAAGGTTTCCTTTACTATCTTTATTAAATTTTTGTGAATAAGTGAAACAAGTTCTTATTCCTTGATTTCAACTTTGAATGATGACTGATTAGGGCTTCATAATATTTTCACCGTAAAATTTCTTGTCATAATTCTTTTTCATTTAAAAACATTAATTACTTCTAGTGGTTCCCCGCTAAACTATTAATTTTTGGCTATTTTTTGTGTTCTTTTTATCTAAAAATAGTTCCTCTCCAAAAAAATTTTAACTTGACTTAAAAATACTGAAATCATTCTTCTCTTTTTTTCCATTAAAAAAAAGGTATTATTAAATTCATCTTGCTTTCTTCAGTTGTTTCTTCTTTTTTTTTTCTTTACTTCTCTACTTAGGTCATTTTTCATGTTAGTTAGCTTATCCATTGTTATTGATAAAATCTTTTGTTGTTTCTTCTTTTGGCATTTTTTTTGTTTTGGTTTAGTGTGGTGAATCAAATTTGTTGAATAAATGTTTTTAAATGTAAAAATAAAATATTAACTTTTTCTAGTAAATGTTGTAGTTAATAGTTTGTCAATCTTCTTTCTTAATCTACTTTTAATTTTCCCTTTATTATTTCTTCATTATTATTTTATTATTCTTATAAATTATCTTATTTTTTTTTTTTTTTTTATTCCTTTTGGGTTTTTTAATTTTGGTTCTCTATAATATATGTTTCTTATGGTTAATATTTAAAGTCTTGTGGAATTGAATTTTCATAAATATTGTTAAGCATTTGGGGAGTTTTCTATATCAAACAATTTTAGTTCTTATGCTTAATAAGATATTTATAATTAATAAACTTTTGTTGAATATATTTATATATATTTTCTAGATATTAGTTGTATATGGATTTTATAAATATTTATATTTATATATATATATTATATATATATATTATATATATATAATATGATGAATATTTAGTATCTCTCGATAATTGGAGAGTGCTAGTGGAACTGTATCTTCATAATAAAACACTAAAATAAAATAATTCATTACTAGGGTAAGGTTGGGAATCACTACAATCCACATTCACTTCAGTACCCTTTTACATTAAATAAATAAAAAGGTTAACAATATACTAGTTGATGTAATTAAGTTTTAACTGATAAAACAAAAAAAAATATTGTGTCGAAAGGGTGAAAAGAAATTTAAGTAGTAAGCTTGTGTAATTTTGGAATAAAGAGAATTAATAAATAAATAAAAGAAAGGAAAAAGGAGACGATAGTTTAGGCAATCAGGGTGGCTATCAATTTTATACAACTCATTGAAGTGTTAAATGACTTTTAAATAAAGTTCCAAAATTTTATCATCAATCTTATATTCATTTTGAAGAATGGAGAAGTATTGAAAGAGATATAGGTTGCCTAATAATTTAAATAAACTATTTATTTTTAATAAACATGATAAATCTATGCGCAGCAATTGATACGGTACGCGGGCAACACGTTTTGCTCAGCTCGCTACGGATTGGGGCACCGCGCTGTGTAGATAATAGTATGGCTTCGTTAATCAATTTTCCTCGATATATATATATATATATATATATTATATAATGTAATATATATATATATATATATTATATATATATATATATATATATATATATATATACTATATATTTCTTCACCTTCCCTCTTTGCCCCAAGATTTGGGGTAAGGTGCTGTCAGCATCGGAAAAGAAAAGCAGTAGGGAGACATGACAAACGTCGAAAGAAAGCCCAGCCTTACCCGCCCCCTTTTGTAACGATATATATATATAATAGTATATATATAATATATATATATATATATATATATATATATATATATATATATATATATATATAATCTATATATATATATATATCTATATATATAGGGATAAAAGTATCGGTACGGATTTCGGTATTGGTATTGAAAAAATTGTGGGTACTTGTATCGTATCAGTATCTGACTAAAATTTTGGTATTAGGTGAAATATATATACCGATATATTATATTTTATATATATATATATATTATAATATATATATATTATATATATATTATATATATATTTATATAATATATAATATTATTAATATATATAATATATATTATATATATTATATATATTATATGCAACAAATTTGATTCATTAATAATTTGTTTATAAAATATTTTTTGTATATTTGATGTGAATACTTCGTAATAATTCGAATATAGGGCGAGAAAACGCATAATTTGTAAAGTTTGTTAACGGTTTGGCAAATTGCCCCTCAAAAAATTACCCATGTCAATGTTTTTGGTGTTATTAATCTAACACGCGAATTGGAAGTATATAGAAAACAATAGCGCGTACGACGCACGCATAGTATAAAGTTATAAACTTACTGTAAATAATTTTAATAACTAAATAAAACCTGAAACGAAAATATCTTTCTGTTAAAGTCCCGTGAAAATAAAATAAGAAATAATATAAAAATAAAGTTCTTTATACAAAGAATCTATACTTTTCGTTGGAAAGGCTTAGACCCTAGAATAAGTCCTTCATATAATAATATTATATATATATATATATATATATATATATATATATATATATATATTATATATATATATATATATTATTATATAATATATATATATTATATATATATATACGGTATAATTATATATAATATATTAAATTACTGACTAATGGAGATCGAGATATAAATTTTGTATGAAGTTGTCATACAAGTTTGACTGACAATTTAATTCACTAGTTTGTTAAATGAACTTGCCTAGGTGTTACTAGTTAGTTAAAAGAACTTGTCTAGAAGTTGGATCTTCCAGCGCTGTATGCTGCAAAGTAGTGTGCAGTTGACGACAATAGTAAATAAACTAAGAAAAAATTTTCCTCTTTTTAACTGTTTGGTGTTTGTATGAAATAGGAAGGTGAGCTTCTAAATATATGATTTCTTTTTTTTTTTATTTTTTTATTGATTCTGGAAATATTTTTATAAAGTATTATAAATATGCATTGGTTTGACCTTATACTGTACTTCCATGTTCAGTTATTTATGTTTTATTATCCTAAAAACTTGATTGTAAAACGTTAATATAAAGTATTCCGATTTTATTCTTTGGCCAGAGATTAAGATCCCAATAACAGGTATCTTGCTGTATTCTGAATAATTGTCATTTCCATTTTGATATGTAGCGCACCCCAACTTAGATAGTTTTTAAGGCTAGTTTATACAGAATATACGGGCTTAGTATTTATAAATACTATATGAATTATAGATATGATAATTTTGAACTCGCAATTAATCTATTAGGTTAAATATAAAACTATGATTAAGTTCCCAGAAGAGGGAAGTTTAGTAAGAAGACACAAAATAAACTATAAGTAAATGAATATCCCGCAAAGCAAAGTGAGAATCCTTTTCTTAAGAAGTATGAATTAAAGGGCTAAACAGATATGTTACGTTCAAAGCCTTTATAAAGAGAGTTTAATTTGTTTGTTTTGCTTGGGACTATGAAGTCCATAAACAGAAATTTACTATGTAAGTTTCCCAAAATTTTATGGGTCCTTAATTGAATCTTACGTTGCTCAACCTAAATTCTAAAATACGAATCCTCACAGATCAAGTTTAGGCTGAACAGTGCTAAAATTATTTCATCACCAGGTATTAAATTTTAATACTTAAAATCGATTAAATGTCAGTCTCTTCATTTTTCTTTAACCTTTTCAGTCTGATTATTTTTATTCTTATTTAATTAGCATTTGTTTTAAAGATGGATGTATCTGAAATCAACCTTCTACATGTTCGGTGGTTGTGATACTATGTTCAAATTCAATTTTAAAATAAATTTATTCGCATATTTGGATCATAGCATTGTAGTTTTCCAATGGTGATTAAAATTTGTTTTCATTGATTGGCAAAATGATGTTTGGAGGCCAACTGAAAAAGTTAGATATTAAATAAATATTTTCAATTTGATGCAGCACATTACAAATAGTTGCTACAGTTGAATACATATAAGAATAATAATTAGTAGTTGTAATGTAATTATTATCATTATTATAGTAATGATATTTTAATTTCGAGGTACAAGTTCAACTCCATTTAATAAAGAAGAATTGAATGCAATTCTTAAATTTGGAGCAGAGGAGCTTTTTAAAGATGATGAAGACAATGATGAGGAGCCAATGGTATGTTTTTTCTCGTTTAGTATTTTCACTTTATATTCATTTAGAACTCCTAAAATTTTATATTACAATTTCTGAATGAGAATATATTTGGTGTCAGTTTAGTTTTTAGCAAAAACTCTTAAAATATATATTATTGTTGTAAATAATTAAATTATATATATATTTGACTTTTCACAATTTTTTATTTAAACATTTTAAGCCCAAGTGGATGATTGTAATTTTCTTTTTTCTGTGGCGAAATTAGTCAGGATTTATAATTATTTTTATATGATTATTATTATTATTCATTAGTATATATATTATTAAGTACTGACCTAATTATTATTGATACAGTAATTTTGGTATTATTACTTATTATCTAGTGTGAGAGGTATTTCTTGGATATATTACATTGTGCTGTTCTGATCTCGTGTTATTACCATTGAGAGGATGGGCGTCTGAGTTCCATTCGCGCTGTGTTACCTTATTTAATTTGCTCGATCTAGCTTTATTTTCGTCATTTGCTCTTTAGTTGTTTCATGATACTTGAGAGGGGGTCCAGACAGCTCCGGCAAGGTATGGTTACATAAGTTTTCTATTTTGACTGGCTCTCTGTGCTATAAGCTATTGTTTCTGTGTGGATTATTGACTTCGAATAATTGTTTTTTATAATCTCTCTCTCTTCACTAGCAGTGATAGAGGTTGAAAGTACTACACAGTGATTGTTGTGTGAATGGTGGAATTTAATATGTTGTTTCTGTATGATCAGGGAATGGACGTCTTTATGTTTTTTATCCTGTGTGTATAGATTATTGTGTATATAGTATAACATTATACGATCACCTGATTTTGTGTGATTTTATGTTTTTAGAATAATATGTTGCATATTAAGAACGCTCTTTGTAGCGTCGCTGATGTTTTTGGATACTACGCACATACATGTACTCTTTCAATCTTGTAGATTTGACTCTGTGGTGTGTTAAATTGTCCACTCAGAAATTCTATTTATTGCATGGAGTTCCATCTATTAGTCATCTTATGTATAATACTTGATCGCTAGTATTAAAAAATAATTAAAAGTCGCCATTGGGTGAGCTATTGGTGTACATCTTGTGGTATAATGTGTTGCCCGTGTGTGCGAGAGTTGTACAGAATAATACAATCAGATACTACTCACTCACACTACTACTAACATACTCTTAGTCCCTAATTGTTTTAGAGCCATTACATACGTAAATAGTGTGATATAAATCCCAGCGTGAATTGCGATTAATATGAATCAGATTGAATTAATGCACTTAAGAATAAGTGCTCGGATAGAGAATCACTAACAAAATATATACATATCTACTAATACCTGGATATTTAATATGACTGCAGATGTCGTATAATTCTCAATACAATGGCTGATATAAAATAGTATAATGATCAGGTTTTTTTATATCCTTTACGTGACCTATCTATATATATCCCAAGTATGAGTGGTAGATAAGTAAAGTAGATGAGGTGTAAGCTGAAGACTACTCAATGCGGTGGATAGTAATGCATATTAGTGGACGCTGAGCTAAAAGGGCCGTGATATAGGAAAATAAATATGGGTAATGGTATATACTATCTCATCTAATTTTCAAATAAGTACGTACTATGAATAAGGACTGGGGAGGGAGTCAAAAACAAATAAATAAAAAAAAATAAAAAAAGATAGAATGATATATTATGATAGATATGATAGTAATAGATATATAGATATATAGAATATATATATAAGATATAGATATAGAATATAGATATATAGATTATAAGTATATAGATTAGATATAGATACCTAGACGTGTAGTAAATAGATATTAGATAGATTACGATAACGACTTATAGACTATCAGATACGTGATTAAGTATAGACAGATATTATAAGATAGATATATAGATTAAGAGGAGGAGGATTCAATAAGTAATTGTGATATGAATGAATTATTATCTGAATAATGTAAAGGGTGTAATAAATAAGGATACTAAAAGACTTCATAATAAATATAGTTGATATAAAATAGCCATTTAACTAAGTGGTGGTAAGCGGAGTGAGATGGCACGAAATCCCCCCCTCCCCTACCTAAGTAGTATTGGTATTGCTTGTCAACTTATGCTACATTCCAGGTTTATATTACACCATAAGAGCTATAATTAAATATTACACCTACCTTATATATACCTCAAATGAATAATACATATAGAACCTTTTGCGAGTGAGGATATATATATATATAATTATATATATTATATATATATATATTATATATATATAGTATATATATATATATAATATATATATATTAATATTATATATATATTATAATATATTATATTATATATATATATGATATATATATAGTATATATATTATATATATTTATTAAATATATACATATATATATTTACTCCATATATATATAAATATGATATATATTATATAATTATATATACTATACATAGTATGTATATATTTATATATATATATAATATAATATATATTATATAGTTTTATATATATATATATATTATATATATATATATATTATTATATATATTAATATATATCTATATATAATATATTACTAGTATATATATATATATATATTATATATATATATATATATACCTGAGTTATAATATGTAATATAATATATAATGTTATTATTATAGATATATTATATAATTAATTTATATATTAAATATTATTAATACTATTATTATAATATATAAAATATATCAATATTTATTTCTAATTCTATAAAAATTTTTATTTTTATATAAGATAAAGAATTTAAAATTAATAATAATACTTTATATTATATATATATATAATATATATATATATATATATAATATAATATATATATATCATATATATATACTATATAATATTTATATATATTATATAATATATTAGTATAATGAGTATATCTAATATATATATTTATAATTTTATGATGTGGGATGGTGGGTGGAGAGTTGGATAATGTTAAAAAATTTATATTGTTTTTTATTTTTCTTACATAAAAATCGAAAGAAACCATGTTGCTAGACAGACAAAATAAAATACAGTTATAGTAGACAGATCTGGGCGACGTAAAGAGTTTACACTAATTAACAATATAACTCACGTATCCATATAACATCAGTTAAATTAAGATATAGAAGGAATTTAATTAAACCAAGATAGTATCAAATTAAAAATAATGTTAAAGAATATAAGTAATGTTATTATAATTTTTTAATTGATAATTATTTTAAAAATCTATTATTTTTAGTTATATATTTAACTAATTATATATATATGGTCTCAAATAATAATCTCTTCTCTCTTGTTTTCTCTATCCTTATTTTTAATGCAAAAATATCGAAGATAATTCTTCTCGTTTGTTTATATATGGTGATGGATATACGTTTGTTAGTTTTTTCTTGTTTACATTATTTGGAGTTTCTCTTGAAGTTTTCTCTTCATAGACTATTTTAATGTTCTTTTATTTTAAAGAATCTATATACTTAAAAAAAAGTTTATACTTAATTTACTTTTATATCTATTTTATTTATCTTCGTACTTTAGTGACTTATAAATTTAAAATGTCCATGATCGCTTGTATAATCATAGAAGTATAATAATAGTGATAATATATAGAACATATTTATTTTCTTTCTCATTTATCTCCTCTTTTTCACTCAAATTATCATACTTAGGTACGTATTTACACTGTTTATTTACACGCAAATGGTTCACGTACTTTAGTTCTATCTGGTATACAATTGGGTAAGTTCGTCTTAAAATAAATATTTTTATCTCATAATAAGGAAAGCTTTAGAGTTCAGTTGGTTCAGCTTTTCCTCTCACCGTTAATATATTCACTCGACAACGTTTTATGTTGAGAGACGTACAAACTCAATATGTCTCAGTTATATTTTTTTTTTCACTATTATTTCAAAATACACAATTATTTCCCGTTAACTATCCTTCTAGTTTCATTATTGATCAGCTTCTTATATATATATATATAGTATACTCCTCAAATTTGCTTTTATACAAATCACATTGTTATCTACAGCATGAGAGACGCGTGCCCAGCCGGAAAATATTAATAATATGAAAAGTGGAGGCAGGGGTATAGGGCCGGGAAACAAGAAAAAGAACATACAACACTCGCATTTGTAATGTAATTATATTATAAATTTTACTTCGTTTGATTTCTTTCTATGAATTTTGACATTTTTCATGTTATATATGTCACTCTCGCTATCATGATACGAACTCTAGATATGAATCTCTGAGCTCATATTGATTATGTTATTAATCATTGATTGTATATATATATTACATCATACTCTATTAGCTTATTACACTCTACTCTTTATAACTTATCACTCACATATATTAATTCTACTTTATATGTGTACTGTTTGATTCTATTATATCTACTACTGCTATCAATCGCATATTCTATAGTATATTACTATCTATATTATTGTCATCTATCTATCGTGTCATTTAACACAGCTCTTTCGCTCTATATATAACTTTTTTTATCTTAATGTATAAATTATGCTGTTTAATATTATTGGAAGTACCCTTTAATTCATTTACATATTTAATTATAATTTGAATGTTAAGTATACGTTTTAATTTGGAAATTAGAGATGTTATTAAGTTATATGATAATTTTGAAAAGTAGAATCTGTAAATACCGTTTTAGAATTTAAAAGCTTTATATGTTGTGTGTACAAATAGAATAGCTCGCTGATGTTAATATATAAAAGTATAGGCCGTTGTTTAGCTTAACTTTAAGTGATTATATGAAAAAAGTTGACCTCTATTAGGATTGTAATTTAATGATCATCTATTGTGGAGCAGATAAATTATAATACAGCTGTAGTCACTTTGTCGTTTGTACGCGCTTCGCGGTCGCTATTCAGTCAGTTTGGTGTATCATTGTGATGTATCTATTTCAGTAGTATGGATCACAAATGATATCGCTCCAACACGGACGTGTGTGGGTTTTTTGTGCAGAGAGAATAAGTATGTGCTACTCGCGTCATTTCAGGTTTATATCGCTCGTCCGTATATTCTCGTCGAAACTCTATACAGGAGTTGGTATAATATTGCTATCCCCTGTGTGGCTATCAGCCAATTCTAGATATTTATATGAGTTTCCAGTAATATTAATACTTTTATATTATTGTGAATGTTATTATACTTTTAATCTTTTCTATAATGCATAAAGAATTTAATTTTCTACTAAGTTATTTTGATTAATATATATACTGAAAGCGTACTTTCTCATCTGATCTATATTATATATTATCACTGACATATTTTATAGATATCAATAATTGAGTTATGCTATATAATACAGTACTGTTGGATATTGCCCATTCTTTTTTGTTTTATAACTAATAAATTGTTTCGTTTTATTACTTTTTCTCACATACGCGTTTTAATATTATATATTAAAGAAAGTAATAATAAATATAACTTTCTAATTTATATTCGTATTGTATTTTATGTATGTTCTATATATATATATCACAACTATTAGTCTTACTTTTATATCCTGTTAAATTTTAAAAATAAAAAAAAGGGTTTTTTTGAGTCACAGAGTATTCATTACTTGATCAATGAACTGAGTGAAGTTCTTAAAACGGCATTCTTGATTATATATATATTGACGCAATATTACTTATATGCAAATACCTATGTTGGGTATTATATAATATGATATTACTATTATATAGATTATGGATAGTGTAATTAAAGTTTATTATGCATTATTAATATCGACTATATATTATATATATATAAATATCATTACTTTACGTTAGAATAAGGGTGCAGTATTGTTAAATATATTTTATCTAAAACTGTATTCATTATCTAAATTAACTATGAAACTGAGTTGTTCGTCAAATTTGTGGTATATGTTTCAGTTCACCTCTTCTTCAATTTGTATTGAATAGAATCATGAAACGAAATCTACAACGAATCGCGATAATGTATGGAGATCATGAATGAAAGCGGAGAATAAGAGGAAAAATTGAATACTGCACATGAGCTCTTCATAAACAAGTTCAAGAGGGATTTATTCTTCGGAAATTTTGAGAATTATGTTTTTCAGATTATATGAAACTACCATGTCAATTCTAGCCTAGCTTATATATATACGTATAGCTATATATATTAAAAAAATATAATATATATATACTTCATATATATATAATTATATAGTATACTAATATATATATAATATATATATATATTATATATTATATAATATATATAATATATATTTAATATATTATATATATATATATATATATTTATATATATATATATCTATATAATATATAATATGATATAATATATATATATATTATGTAATATATATATTATTAATATATAATATATATATATATATTATATGCTATATATATAAGTATATATAATATATTAATATTATTATATATATATATATATATAATTAATATGTTATTTAATATATTAATATATATTTATATATGTTAATTAATTATATATATATATATATATTATATAATATAATATATATAAATATATTATAATTAATATATATACTATTATATATTAATATATATATATATTATATATATTTAATATAATTATAATAATATATAATTATATATATATATATATATATATATATTTATAATTATATATATATATTATATATATATATAGTATATATATATATTTATATATTATATATAATATATATTATAGGCCTATGATATATTAAATCTAATATATAGTTAATATATTATTGATATATATATTAAATAGTATTATGAATTAAAAATATGGGTAAATAATATATAATATTAATAATATAAATTTTAATATAATTTAATATATAATATGTATAAGGCCTTAATATATTATATATATTTTATTATAATTATATATTATATATATATTAATTAATTATATAGTATATATTAATTATATATATATATAACTTATATATAGATATATTTAATTATATATTATAATAATTTATATATATTATATATAATATATATTATATATATATAATATAGTATATCATATAAATATATAATATATAATATTATATATATATATTATATATATGAATATACTATATATACCAATATATATATATATATAGTAAAGGTTCATGACATTGCAATACATCAAATAGTAATCGTATATAATTAGAACTAATAATAACATGATGAAAAAATGAACAAATTAATAATAATAATAATGAATATTAATTAAATAGATAATAATAATAATAATTAAATAATATAATAATATATAAATAATGAATAGAATACTATAACTTAGCTTAAATAATAATAAATTAATAAGTAATTAAATAATAATAACAATAATAATAATAATTAATATTTAATAAATAATAATTAATAATAATATATAAATAATTAAATAATAAAATAAATAATAATTAAATAATTAATAATATAAATATAAAAATAAAATAGTATTATTATTATTATTATTAATTATTATTATTATTATTTATTTATTATTATATTATTATTATTATGTATTAATTATGTATTAATTAATATTATTTAATTATTATTAATTTATTATTATTATTATTATATTTTTTTAATATATGAATAGCTTAAAACTCGAATTTTTTACATATGGCTAGTATATGGTCCGTTACCAATTTGTTATTTCTAATTTCCTCGACTCCCTCTCCGAAAAATACTCCTGCTGCTGTCCGCTAAAAGTTTGAAGTGAGCTTCGCAAAGCTTTTTGGTTCATTGAATCATATTTGCACTTAATTTGCACAGTATCACTGTTGTTGAGATAGAAGTTTTTTATCTTCTTATTCACATAAAAAAAAAAAAAAAAAAAAAATATTTATTTGATTTCGAATTTTTTTTTTTTATAGTTTTTTTATTTTTATTTTTATTTTTACACTTAAAACTGCAACAATACAATTATATCGAACAACGTCTATGTCCTTAGTTGTTATCATATAATTATATATATATATATATATATATATATAATATCATAAATATAGTATATATAATATATAATATATATATATTATATTTATATATATTATATAGTAATAATATATATATATATATATATAACTATATAATATATATATATATATATATATATATATATATATATATATATATATATATATATATATATATATATATATATATATATATATATATATATATACATATATATATAAAAATATTATATATATATATATATATATATTTTTATATATATATTATATATCTATATAA
>JABUQX010025508.1:35000-37500 GCA_015478945.1 Trachelipus rathkii
AAAAAAAAATTGGGGGGTTTTTATGGGTGGACAAAAGGGGCTTAAAATAAATCCAAGTATAAGGTAAAGTGTTAGTGTTTGAGGAGGAAGAAAGAGAGGGGGGGGAGGAGTTAGAGGTAGGGGGTGTATTATTGGAAGAAGTAAAGATTTTTTAGATATTTATGGAGTTGGGTAAGGGGGAGGGATGAAGGAGGAGATAGAAAATAGAGTAGGGAAGGAATGAGGGCTTTGAGTGGTCTGAGAGAAATATGGAAAGGGGGGGGATCTGTCACAAAAAGTTAAGATAAGTATGTTTAAAAATCTGTGTACCAGCGGTGATGTATGGGTGTGAACGTGGGGTTGAATGCCAGGTCCAGGGAGAAGTTTGAAGTATTTGAGATGAAGGGGTTGAGGGCGGTTTGTGGGGTTAGCAGAAGGGAGAGGATTAGGAATAGTGTGGTGAGGGAGAGGTGTGATTGGAGGAATGGTCTGGTGGGAAGAGCGGAGAAGGAATGTTAAGATGGTATGGGCATTTAGTGAGAATGGAGGAGCAAAGAGTGGTAAGAAGAGTTTGGGGGGAGGGGATAGGAAGGAGAGGAAGGGGGGGACCAAGAAGGAGGTGGATGGATGGAAAAAAGGGATGTTGGAGGAGGGAGGGATGGGGGAGGAAGAGGGTAATGATTGTTGGGAGGGATAGAGGAGGGTGAGGAGTGGGTGGAGGGTTGAGAGACTGTAGGGGGTGTGTGAGATGAGGGAGGCTGTAACGCAACACTTACCTCGTCAAAGCGGGACAAAAGTGTTATGTACAATAATAATATAATATAATATATAAATTAATATATTATTATATTATATATAATATATATATATATACTATATATATATATATATATAACATATATATATATATATTATATATTAATATTATTATATATATATATATATAATATATATATATATATATTATTATATTATATATTATATTAATATATATTATATTATATATAATATATATAAAATATAATATATACTATATATATCTATATATATATTTATTATTATATATATTATATATATATTATATATATAATTATATTATATATATATCTATATGATGTTTATGCTTAAAAAATGCTTATGCAAACAAAACAGAAATATTTATGTCGTTTCTATTATTTATCAGAAATAATCTTGTTAATTAGGACATATATTTGCTTTGTCAATCAGTAATTTACGAGCTAATTTATTAATAATTGTATTGGCACGTTAGTTGAAAAAAACAATATATATATATGATAAATATATCATATATATATATATTATATATATATAATATATAATAGAGAGAGAGAGAGAGAGAAGAGAGAGGAGAGAGTTACATAAAGATTTCATAGAAACATGTATTATAATATTTCTATATATATATATATATAATATATATAATATAATATATATATTTAATATTATATATAATATATATAGCTATTATTATATATATATATATATATAATATATATATATATTATATAGGGGTGTTTTAATGATCTGACTTCAGCATTTTACAGGATAGAATATGCATCTGAAGATGACGAGAATTCTGTGGGTTTCAATGCTAATGTTCCTTACCAATATTATTAATGCATTTTTTTCGTTGTAGAAGCTCTTCTAACGTTTGGTGTGATATTATGCATTAAATGTGTTTTGTCACGCGTGGTAGGTTCGGATTGGACGCTTTGAGGAAGAAGCATTTCATAATCATTTCATAATTTCATTTCATAAAGTTCATTTCATAATCGGATACAGACGGGAGTATGAAATAAAAAATTATATTATATTGAAGGAAGGGTTTTAAAAGACTTTACAATTACAAGATCCTGTATTGTATATATATATATAATATATATATTAATATATATATATATTATAATATATATTAGTTATATAATAATATATATATATATTATATATATAAGTAATATATTATATATATATATATACTATATATATATCTAATTATTTATATTATATATAATATTTAAAGATATATATATATATATATATAGGTATATTATATATATATATATATATATATATATATATATATATATATATATATATATATATATATATATTATATTTTATATTATATATATATATATATATATATATATTATATATATATATATATATAATATATAATATATATATATATATAGTATATTAATCTATTATATATTTATATATATATCATATATATATAATATATTATATATATATATATATATATATATTGTTTGTATTGCAAGTTGCTTCTAAAAAGTCAAAAGGTGACTCACTTGAATGTCATTGTGTTGTTTGTCTGTCAGTCAGTATTGTACAAATAATGATTTAAATAAATATTTTTCTTTTGCAATATTTATTTATTGGTTATTTTTTTTATTAAATAAATTGTTTTCGTTTGTTTTGTAAGGCTTCTTTCTATTAAACAAATTCTCTTTCAACTTTATACCAAATACAGCTG